>WSTG01000002.1:0-92730 GCA_019616325.1 Ceratobasidium sp. 394 | reverse complement strand
TTACGCATAGAAAGGACATGAGGCAAGCAAAAGGAGAACATGAGGTGTGAAAGACACATAAGAGAATAAAAAGTCCTCGTGCTCCTCATGTATATAATGACCGAGAAAAATGCACTCAATCTCCATCGTGCTCGCTCTTTTGTCTCGTTTTTTGTCTCGTTTTTTTAGTCTCTCGTTTAATGCGCCCTCCGGTGAACCCTCCTCCATTGGTACTTCCTCTGAAGTTCGCATATATGCAGTACTAACATGTTCCGCAGACTCGTAAGCGATGCTCCGCTCGCAAACAGCGCATTTCGGTTGCACCAGATCGCCCAGTGCAGGCAGCAAGATCCCAGAACTTAACCAACTTCGACAAGCTTCGCATACTTGACTTTTATCGTGCCCAGCCTCCTCGCACGCCGATGTACCGCCTGGTTCCTGTACTTCGGGAGATGGGCTATACTACGATTGTTGCGTCAACCTTTTCACGCCTGGTTCGTGCGGAAAGCAAGATTCGTAGTTACGTGGATTCCCAACCGCAACGACTCTACGAAAAGCGCCCACCGATCCTTACTCTTCCAGAAGTCGACTCGGCGACTGCTCAATGGGTGATCCAAAAGCTGAGTACAAACCGTGCACGGCTTACTGGCGACATGATTTGCGAAAAGGCTCGTCAATTTTGCCGCCTTCTTGGTTATCCGGATGACACGCTTGCATTCTCTAACGGCTGGCTCGAGCGATTCAAAACTCGAATGGGGCTTTCTCGACACATATTCCACGGCGAGGCTGCCTCGGCGCCCATCGAGCGTATTGAAGATGAGACTTACCGGATGGTATCGATGATCTGCTGGTATACGCCCGATAATGTCCTCAACTGTGACGAAACAGCTCTACCTTGGTGTCTCGTCCCGAACTGCGGCCTAGCTATAGAGAATATGCCGGGGGTTAAACTCGGTAAGAAGCGGGTTACCTTTATGCTTTGTGCCAATATGACCGGGACCAACAAGCGAATGCCGCTTATTATTGGTCGAGCAAAGAAACCACGCTGTTTTGGGAATCGCATGGGCCACGAGCTGGGATTTTACTATTTTTGGAACAGCAAGGCCTGGATGGTTCACTCTATTTGGAAGCAGTGAGTCTTATTTAGGCGCATATAGAGGGTTCTATTGACTCAAGCTTCGTGATTGAAAATGTTTCTGTTTGATTTAAACGAGGATATGCGCCGCCAAACCGTCACGTCCTACTCCTATGCGACAACGCCCCATCACACAAGCACAACTCCGATGATTACTCCAACGTTCGGATTGAGCTTTTTGCCCCCAACCTCACTGCGTGGCTGCAGCCAATGGATGCAGGTATCATCGCATCGTTCAAGGCACAGTACAAGCGTCGATTCGTGCGGTTTGCTCTCGATCGAGATGACCAAGGCGTCGCAAATATGTACAACATCAACCAGCTACAGGCTATGACTTTAGCCAACGACGCTTGGCAGGCTGTTACGCCTCAGACTATCTACAATTGTTGGCGGCATGTCGGCCTGGTACCGCCCACATACAGCCACCAACCTCCTTTGCCAGCGCCCGATTTGTTCGTACCCACCCACCAAGGTTATGCATCCCCTCCGATGTAGCCTGTTTGGTATGATGAACCTGGCGCTATAGGCCTTGATCTCGAAGCTCAACAAGCGTTGGACCAGCTTAGCCTAAACTTTCCTACCGAGGCGGAATGGACCGACCAGGAGATTGTAGACCAGCTCTTGGCCGAGAGACTGGATGGGCTTGGTGGTGAGGAAGAGGAGTACGATATGGTGGACTTTGTTTATCATCATTACCAGCATACATGACGCATATAGACACATACACTCTTTAATTAGCTTGTATAACTAACTTTCGATAGCTTTACAAGTCTAATAGCGATGTAATTACATAATATCTCTCCCCACAGGCACTAGCTCCGGAGCAAGGCCTCTGTGACAGAATTTCTAGCGTGTTTCACAACCATCTTTGTGCGGTTCAAGAGGGCTGTAGGTTGTTAATTCAGCAAACGTTATTAAAATTATACAATGATAGTAAGACATGACCCCGATCACGGTCGGCCATGCTCAATACACCAAAACATGCCACGTAAAAATAAACGGGGGGGAGGGGGACGGCGAGTGGTGTTGAACGCTGGACAGCACTGCGCAGGCGCAAACGCCCTTACACCTCTCTCATGTGCGGACGGCAAAACATGCTGCGGCGAGAGGCCGCGCGCTGGACAGCGCTGCGCGAGCGTGAAAGCTCTGGCATCTGCCGCCCTGCCCTCCTTTCCCACAGAAGTGGCACAATCCGCCGAGGTGCTGCGCGCTGGACGGCGCTGCGCGGACAAAGATGCCCTGGCACCTGGACGACATGCACGAGTTCCCCCCACCAAGCTTTCGATGCTGCGCGCTGGACAGCGCTGCGCGGGCACGAACGCCCTGGCATCGAGCGGCGGACCTGTGGGCCTGCCTGACCACACCGAGGCGATGCGCGCTGGACGGCGCTGCGCGGGCGTGGAGCCCTTCGCACTCGGGGGAGGGGAGAGAGGTCGTGGTTCGAATGAGGAAGAAAATCCCGGCGGAAGCAAATATATAGCTTCCGCGGGCACGTGATGTTGAACATCAGCACTGTCACGTGCTGCAGACCTGTTGTTGATTTATCCGGCTGGTTGTGTCACGTGCAAGATGTTTGTGGATCAAAAATAAAGACTCGAAAAGCGAACAGACAGGTGGGATGTATTGCAGATAGCATTCGAGATTACATTCAGCCGTGTGTCTACCAAGCCCGGTCCCGCTTCCGGTCCCCTTCTTGCCACTTGCCAGCCTTTGAACCCCCACACCTGACCTCGAGCCACGAACCACAAGAGATCATGAAAAAACGACAAAACTCGGTTGTGTAACTAGGAATTAGGACTGTCGTAAGCGCAATTAATACTTATTTAAGTGCACAGGCTGTAATTCGACTCACCAATCGCATTTGTTTGAACAAGACAAGCAACGGAGCGGGCAGGTCATTCAGCCGTACCGTTGATGGGAATGATCTCGTACTCGACCTCAATACTATCAGCAGTATCGCCAGCCAGGTGCATATCTTCATCGGTGGTATCAACATCGGAGGTGGAGCCATCGGGGGTGGAATGCACATGACTCTCAAATCCAATGGGTTCTCCCGTCGCCCAGTTGATATCTCGGTCGCTTGAGGTGTGGTTACCGGCTAAGTTGAGTCTAGTGAACGTATTGCACAAAATCTGTATTGCAAATAGAAAAAATAGTACGACACAAACGAATAGTAAGTTAACTCACCTCAAAGGCGCTGGGCTCGTTTGGTGCTTCGAACTCGTCGAAGGTTCCTGTCTCCAAAAGTACCTGAACGATGAGGTAACTCAATTTCGTACGCTGACGGTCTCGTGGACCAAAGGATGAGTCGAAGCCATACTCTTCGAGAGTTCGGACAATCCGCAGGCCCAGCCAGCTGAGAGCAACAGACTCGGGTTCACCGGTGGAATCACCGCCGACATGAGACTCGGTTTCAAATTCCCGAATAATGGAGCGAAATCCTGCAAGTTGACGGTCGAAGCGGACAACAACGTAGTCGATGTTTCGGGCGAAACGTCGGTAGTGGTTTGTATGAAGTGCTTCGAGTTCGGCGTCAAGCTTGTGGACATTGCGGTCCGGGGCAAAGATGTGAAGGGGTCGTAGGTATTCCTCCTGTGGAAGGCGACGTGCTCGAGTAAAGGCTCGACTCGATGAGTGTGGAAGCATGATAGAGGCCATAAGTCGCATGACGAACTCGGCGCAATTTGCCATTGCGAAAACGGCAGCGGGGGTAGTACTCGTGGGCATAGTCGGTGCTTGGCTGGAGATGGGGGGAGGGGGGATAATCTGTGAGTACTTGGGTGCGTGCAAGGTGAACTCGTACCTTTTCCTTAGAGGTGGCTCTGCCGACGAAGTCCGTAGAACAAATAAGTACTAGTACCAGTAAATTCGGGGTTGCTGTCAACGGGGCTCCCAACTAACATTCGAGCACATTCTATGAAATTACGACGACAGTAGTATGGGTCGAAAAGGAAAAGACGAGGCACTTACTTTGCGAATAAGTCGGCACAATAATGCTCCGCTGTTAGATTAAATAGGCACAACCTGTGGACTCCTACCCAGAACGGTGTCGAGCGTTGCCGAAACATGCATGTACATGCCGTATGAATCAGTAATGCCGGCTGGTTCGTAAATATGATCCGGAACGGTCACGATGCCCAACATGTGGCGCGAGAGTGGCCTCGGCCCGCGCGAATAGTGATGTGATGAAGTCGATCGCATCAACCGGAGTGATATTCCTGTAAATCTCTCAACGAACTGTTCTGTAAACAGGCTGGATGCGCCAATTAGCTTGCGATGTTGGCTCCAGCTCGGCGTGGCGTAAAAAGTGTGCCTCTAGGAGGCTTATCACGTAAGGGTGAAGAAATATAGTCAATTATTCACTTTGTACCTGGAGCTATCCAACTTTGCGCTTTTCGGGGTGGCAATTCGGCGCACATGAGGCACGCGCAAAATGCGTTCACTCGAGTGGGCGCGCAACCGCACGCGATTGGTGTGTTGGTAGTTGAAGCCGCTGCTGGATCGCTTACAGTTGTCGTGCGCTTTGATTCGGGGTGGGTGGAAGGTAGTCGTGGCTGCCGCTAGTCGAGTTGAATGAGGAACGAACATGGGGTCCACATCCACACGTGACCGTGCCGCCCTTGCAATTTCAACAACGCTCTCTCGCTTCCCTTCATCTGTCTGACTTTTCTGATAAAAGCGTCACTATGTCGTCGCCAGAAACCGCCCGCCTTTGCTCGCAGTTTGCTAGTACCTTGCAGAAGGACTACGACATCCAGCGACTTCTCGAGCTCATTGACATACTCGACTAACTCTTTCCTTCTCTTGATTCCTATTATTTAACGTCTGACAAACGGCGAGTATTTTATTAGACTTCTGTTGCCACTATCGCCAAATGACTGATATCCGTTTCAGCCCTTATTATATGGACCGTGGCCCTGGAGCGGTATCTATCTTTATACCTTAATTTCACTTCTCTACTTACGCTTGTTTCGAGCCTACTGCAGGGGAGCTGAATGCGGCGGGAGTCGGATATGTGAACCATGGCTCCGATACATCGTCTGACACCCGTTCCACCACGCATCGACCTCGCGCCCTCACTGGCACGTCCAATGATAATCTCCGTGCAGCAAAGCGCCGTGTGTATTGTTCCACGCATGTCCTGTGGTGCTTATTCTCGCTTACTGATATTTCTGTTCACTCTGTATAGATACAAACGATATGACACGCAACGAAGTACGCACTCAAGTGGCTATGCCGTTGAACAATGTGAGTGCACGTCCCGTCCTACTCTAATATTTTTTAACGCCCGACCAGTAACGATAGATGCCTACCGGTCCATCCCACTTCCGCGGGCAAGTTCCTTCTCGTGATGTACATTGTGCTCTGGATAGCGTGTATGGAAGCTAATATTACAAAATAGGCATATGTTTATCCCGCGCCACATCCAGGCGAATGGGCCCAGCATTGCGTGCGCCCGACTTATGGCCATCCCCAGAGCCGTGCTCCGGAAATCACCCAAAGTCACCCAGATACGGTGACAAACCAGGTATGAACAGACCTGTTTATCGATCCAAAGTCCCTCTAACTCCTCGGAAATAGTCATTTGTCGACACCACACCATACGGAAGTGAGCAGGCCCACCGCTCCACGCGCCCGGTGTATGGCCGTTCCCAGGGTCACGCTTCAGAAACTACCCGAGTGCGCTCGGATACTCCTAGAAACCAGGTGTGTTGATACTCAGTCTCGAAATCTCATATCTTTGCTGACCAGTAGGCCATGCAGCCACCCGTCAATCCTACGTTGATTACGCATGGGGGAGCTGGCGATTTCGCCCGTCCGACTTCTGGTCGTGCTCACGGTCAGGCTTCAAGTGTGGCCAGTGCTTCGCCCCGACCTGCCGTGCCTTTCGGCACAACGGAGACACATGGCCATCCTGTGCTTCCGCTGTCCAAGCCTTCGGATACCGTACTTGTCCCACGCCTGCCCCCGATTCAACCTGCTCCCGCCACTCTGCGCCCTCTATGGTTTTACCAAACCCCAACCCGGATGCCTATCACTATTCGGCGCCGCAAACGCCACTGCACCCGGATGGTGCTGCTGCTCTCCCGCTGCGGCCAATTGTTGATCCTACTGCTATGGCTCGTGCCCCCACGGCTGATCGCGCTCGTCGTGAGGCGGCTGCTACACCTCCCGATCGCCATCTGCCTGTTACCACGACAAACAGTGGCCGTGCCCCCCTCGCAACCTCTTAGAGCCCGTGGCAGCCATGTACAAGCCGCCTGCTCGAGCATCGGGTTCTCCCAAACGCATTCCCTCGCCAAAACTTGGGAGTGCTAACATCTTCCTCTCTCCTCACACGCCTCCTCTCACCTACGACAACCCAGGTTGGAGGGTGCTCGGGTTTGACTCCTCCCCGTTGGATGCTACTCCACCTGCTCCCTCGAGACGGCGCCAGACATTGATGGCCGAGGATGAGACCTATGACGAGGATGAGGGCGGATACAACGAGGACGAGCTCCAGACGCACGATGAAGAGTATGATGTACCCTCGGGTCAGTGGACGGAAGGCGACGGGCAGTATTACAACAACTGGCACCTCACTCACAGTTGGGCCGAGTTTCCGGGTGGCCCCATGCCTGGATGAGGCGACTCGGAACGAGCTGTTGGATAAAGGGCGTCACAGAAAGCGTAGGCAGTTGTGGGAAGAGGGCTTAATCATCAACTGCTTTGGCTCGAAATATGGTCCTGAACCGGGCATCAAGGGTACGCTGCAAGCGCCGAAGTACAAGGGCAAAATCCTGTTTTCCATATTGTGTATAAGGAGGTATGTTCTCCTACTGAACCGTCTTGAGCTTAGCTAATCCTATCTGCAGCTTCGTACGGTCTACTTCCGGGATGCCCGGAAGAACCTCTCGCTTTGGGAGATGGTTCGTGACGTTGCTCTCATGTACCAACAGTGCATGTTCTTCAATGAGGTGAACTTTATCAAGTACGACTTCAAACGCCCTGACCGGGATCTCCTGCTTGAAATTACTCCGTGGATCGAGCACTTCAAGGCTCGGTTTGAACTATTGAACACGAGGGGTTTCATCGCTTGGAGGTACATGTACTATCCTTAGTGTGGTGGTTACAGCTAGATTGCTCGGCTTCACCGTCTGTAAGCTTTTCAACCAGCTCTTGTTTCTATTTTCGACTAATTCCTCTAGTTTGCATGATCATCCCGTGTACGCTCCGGTCATTATTGGCAATGGCACAATCCTCCCCAGCCCCGCAACATATCGGAGCGCCCCACGCTGGTTCTCGTTCTGGCCATCAAGCATCCAATATGATCGAAGCCAGCGCCGCAAGTGCCACTTCAAATAAGGCAGCCCCGAAGACGAAGACCACGGCTTCAAAGGCGGTAACTGCGAGGACGGCAGCTACAAAGACAGCAGCTCCCAAGGCAGCAGCTCCAAAAAAGTCAAGGGGAAAGGGAAGTCGAGCGCTCCGATTGTGCTAGATTTGGAGAACACCGAGGTTGAAGGTCCCGTCCTATCTTTGCCGTTAGCCACCTCATCTATTGGCGTCCCCGAGAACTCATCCTCTGCCCCTCGTACACGCTCTCGCTCTGCTGCCCCCACCGATATCAACAGTTATTCTCGTGGCGACTCACTCTCTGTGGTACGGAAATCTGTCCCTCCTCGTGCTGGCAGCCGGGCATTGTCGAGCGCCCCCGAGACCTGTGATACGGACTCAGCCGGTGTATCGCAAGCAGCAGCGATCGAGGCCATTCGGGAGACCGTGGCAAACAAGCGCGCCCTCAACATGCAGATGGTCGAGGTGAAGGAGGCCGATGCAGGCAAACTCAGGCTGTTGGAGATGGAGATGGAGAATGTCAAGCGGGCACGCGAGCAGGAGTCACTTCGGAGCTTCCTTATCGACGTTTGGAAAACCGGCAAACAAGGCGAGAAGGATCCAGCTTACGAGCGGGTTAACTCCCTCATTGTGAATGTCGCCGAGGCTGCCGTTGCCCAATGTCATGGCCTGGACGTGACCGGTGCTGGCTCTCGCCCCTCAGACGCCGCTCCAATCGAAGCCTCTAGCCCTCCGCGTGTCGATAACTCCCGTGTTCCCCCTGCTTCTGGCTTTTCCCATTGGTCTGGCGCTTATTCCCCTGCTTTACGTTCTCCACTTCGGCTTCCCCCTTGCAAATCCCCAGCCTCGGCATCCAGGGTATTGGGAGTTCAACCAGGTTGTCCAGGCATGGCAACGCCGACTCAATCGCTCCCGAAGACGAGTCCAAACGCCTTGCTTCCCGCAGTGGCCGAACCTCATCGACACCACGGAATGACCGGGCCTAACGGAGCTTACTTGCGCTCTCCGGATGTTTTTTTTGATACGGTGAGATAGTCTGCTCAATTATAGATATCAACTGATACACAAGGCATGGTAGACATTTATGACAATTATGACCTGTTCACGCGAATTGGTAAGTTTATTATATGCTCCTATCCCTCACAAACATTGGCCGATGTTTTATGTTTGATTACTCGGACAAGAAACCTATTTTCTATACGTGAGTAATCTATACATGCATTGACCCCTACAACAGTACACCACGAGGTATCTACATTACACTAGGAAAAGGGAACTTAGGCACTCGTTACGGAAGGCTCGGCCACGCTCGAGTAAGTCTCCATCATTCATATTTTCGGCTGCTTCTTCATCGTCGGACTAATCTGACTCTTGCTCCACATAGTCGTATGCATCCTCGCCGTTCTCCATACGTGACTCCGTGAAATCGTCAAGAACACCATCCGGGTGGTCATGCAAGTCATAGCACATATTGTGCAATATGAGTATCGCTTCAATAGCCCGGTAAAGATCCCTCATTTCCTCCATAGCACCTAACCGATGCAGGGAGGGGAATCGAGCTTTCAATCGACCAAAGGTACACACGCGTCCCGGCACATGCTGGGATCTAACTCGATTTCGGTCAGAAGGTTTCAAGCACGTAAGTCAGCGGGATACCAACGGTGGGTGCAGACACAAAATGCAGCTGGTGCCTTACCAAGCTGTTTTCAAGGTAGCCGCGCTTGCTGTAATACCACAGGATGGCCAAATAGAGTGTGAATTGGCTTCCTCAAGCTTTCCGGCATTGACGGAGCCGGTGGGATCAAACCGGTTCCCCATATGGTGAGCTAACCGAATTTGATATGGGGATATGGTGGAGCTCGGCCTGATTGGCCCGAGTTGTAATTGTATATAGTGAGAACAGTTTGCATATCAGCCAGGTTTGGGCTAGGTCCTCTGCCCTTTTCTCACTTCCAGCCATCTGTTATATTTTGAGCTTTGTTCATTAATTCCGGTCTAGGAGTTGGGTCGAGATAAGGACAAAAATATAAGAAAATCATAGATGACATATAGTACGGCGTGGGGGAGGCAAGTGGTATAAAAAATCGAGACCAGCCGTATTGGCGTGCTTGCTACGAGCAGCCGTTTTGCCACGTGTGGCACTCGAAACAGCGGATGGCAATGCCGCCGGCTGACGAGGCTTGATCTTTGAGCGTGCGACAAGGGAGCCTCCTAGTGCAAACGGATGAGTAAATGATATCGGATGTGGTGTGTCAATGCAATCTTACCGGCCCAATTGTGTTGAGTTGCAAGTAGACCAACATTACCCGTGTGCATAGAGCACTCAACCGACATATCCGCAGCCCGTGAATCTGCGGAGAATATGGTAAGATGTCAATTTCGCATATACGCAGAAAAGACGTGCTACCACTTAAGGGACCCCCAACTTGGACGCGAATTGAGGCGTCTGCAACACTACCAGCCCCTTGGGTAGGAAAGCCACCCGTATATTCCTCGCTCTCGCGCCCTCTCTCGCCCTCTCTCGCCCTCGTGTTCTCGTTCTCGCTCTTCCTCGCCCTCACGTTTGGCTTCAGCGCCCCCCCCCCCCTCGTCTTCGTCTTCGTCATCGGCATCATCAGCGCCCTCGCCCTCACCCATACGTGCCGCACGAGTACCATCTTCAGGTTCTGGCGTTGTACCTTCCTGGGTGTGAAGATGGTCGAGAGCTGAACGGTCGGGGGTGGTATCCGGGTTTTCGAGACCCGGCTCGTCGTCAACCTGAGTTGGAGTATCAATCTGGTAAACGGACATAGCTCGTACCGCAGTATGAACATCCTTCTGTCAGGCCGAAAGCGATGATTTTGTGGGGAGGTCGAAGTTGCCCGGGAATTCCAGCTTGTCCTCGTCAAGGGCAAGCTTGAGTTTACTAAAGGAAAATTCAGCAATTTAGCATGTAGATAGTGCTTGTACAAACTACGTACTGTTTAATCGCCGCATGCGTCTCGGCCGTGGTACTCCTTGTACAAACCGTGCGGAGCTTTTCAAGCTTGGAGTCAATGAATTCCCAGAAAGAGGTTTGTCGCTTCCCACGAATACTGGGAAGTTTCAGCCAGTCTTCGTGGTAGCTTCACTGGAGATATAGAAACATGTTAGATACAATGCGGAAATGCTCTCTAAACGTTAAAAGCGTACCAATAACGCAAACCGTTTAAGATGTTCACGTTCTGGCTGGTATCCTTTGATACAGAGTTGCTCGGCTAAGGTAATGATGTCGCACTTCTGGACAATCGATTTTTTGAGCTACGAGAAGATTAAATCCTGTAAACGTTAGTGAGGTAGCTTTGTAGACACAAATCATACTTGCCTTCCGGTGCATATCGCCACGGAAATTACTCGCCAGCGCCACAATGGCCTCGAAGAAAGCTTTGTATGCAGGAAGTTGGCCTGAACGACCGGGGGGATATGCCAAATGTTTGGATGAAGTTGCATATGCTTCTGTGAGGCAAATTAAGTCAACTCGACTTAACGTAAAGTAGAGTGCTCACAACTAGTCGATCGGTCAATCCACAAACATACGCAGAGAGCGAAGGATCGAGAAGTATGGCCTGAACACGTCGCGTGATGTGGTCTTTGAACTCTGTGGTGCTCAGAAATGAGTCCACAATCATACGCTGGACGTTCCGGGTGAGAGACGTGATACGTGTATAGGATCGGAGAGCAATTAAGTGATTATGCATCTAAGAAATCGGTATTAGGATGGGTTTTATACTTTGGCTATCGATTCACTTACTTGCAAGGCCTGTACTACATCCTCCCTGTCAGCATCGATTAAACCGAACTCTTCGCAACACATCCACGCGTAATCGCGTGCGACGTCGGCATCTGAAATGTGTGTAATCAAGATAGGCGATAAAGTTAAACCGTGCATAGACGAAACACCTCCTGAGGCTGGAAATGATCTGAGCAAATCCTTGCGATATTGCTTGAGCCCGTGCAGCTGCAGGTGTAGGCGATGGGGGCGGGGAGTTAAAAGTGGGAAATTCAGGTTCAAACTCATCACCGCTAATGACGCCCATCGTATTTAGGATGTATCAAGACGAAATTAGGTTGAGTGGAACGAGGGGTGAGTTGAAGCGGGGGGGTGCAGGACACACAAGGGGCAAGTCGTGGCGTGGAGAGAACAGCCCGTGGCTTATATCGGGTCGGCTAAAAATGCTATGAGTACACGCAAGCGCAATTATTCACCGTACAGAGCAACTTACCACCGCATTGATTTTGGGACTCCGGCGCTTCGGAACTCCGGCACCCCGGCACTCTAGCACAATGCCCAACTCGATTATTGTATTGCATATCTTTTTGGGCTTACCGGGAATAGTGCAGGATTAGATATACATAGCCAATTATTCTCGACTGTTCTATGGTCAACTGGAGGTAGCTTGTTGGTGGTTGGAGGTTTTGTTTGAGATCGTAGCAAAAGAAAAAGGGTAAATTGAAGAAAGTGCAAACTACATATCAGAGTCATTAGAATGAGTAGGGGCACGGCAGCGTTTTCTCCTCCGTTGTTTGGGTCGTTCAGGGCCAGAATGTGAGTCCGAAAGGTCTTGGTCGAGTGCACGATCAAGCTGGTCACGTGCCGCTTTCCGAGCTCGAGCAACCACAGCTTTCTGATGCGCCACAGAGGCCAATTTTTGTGTGGCGGCTCGATATAATTCGACCGAATCAGTAACTGGTGGAGGGTGCTTGATTAGAGGACCAGGAACTGCATTCCTGATGGCTTGCGCATTATGGAGTCCCTGGATGTTTAGAATAAATCGACCATCATTTTGGTGTGTGACCCAGTAGAGTACACGATTCGTCTCGCTACGTCCTTGTTTTTCGGTGCCTATGTAGCCGATCCTACAGCGACCACTTGCAAGGCAGCCATGCTACACATTGACTAAACATTTGATGTCCTAATATAAAAACACATCCGTTATAGATTTTGTCGACTGAACATACTGGATAAACTTGTACCTGAATTCGGGCACAGATAGGTTGTCTACCTTCGGTAAGGGTAGGCATCTTGATTAGTCGGTGAGGGGTCAAAGCGATTGAGTATTTTGATACTACAGCAAAGTATGAATTTCCTGTGGTTGCGGACATGCAACCAAACAGGAGCTTGATTCGACCAAACTATAGGTCACTTAGCACAAACCATTAGAGAATGTTCAGGACTTTACTCACATATGAACCTGACAGAATACTATCACCTACTCGCACAGTATCCCCAGAACTTGATACAAATGACGCAATTAAAAAGTATTGGCCTGAGTCGTCACCCGGGGCACCTAGTTGATCTTTGAGGTGAGAAGCACTAAAAGCTGACCAGTTCTATGGGTGAGCCGATAGGCTGACTTGCTGCGACCGAGGAATGAAGTTGATAGAGCCTAATATCAACATGTCACCATGCGTGCTAGGCTGCCACAGACATTACTAACCAGGAACTGCAGGTGGATTAATTGAAACTCCTATCAATTGAGCCAGGTCTTTATTATGAGCAACATAGTTGATAACCAGAGGGCTGGCGGATGTCCATGTGGCGCCATTTTTCCAATATCCACCTAAAATAATGGGTGATGAAGACACTAATTACGGAGATCTGCCTGCAAAACATACCGGAGCAAATGTGCTTGAGGCGATCCATGCCAATGAATGTTTCGGCAATGTCGCGTGAGGGAGCGTGACGATTGGTATGAACTGATGCTCCCCTGAACACACCATGAAAAGATTCAAAGCGCTCGGTTGAACAAAGGAGGGCTGGTCCGAGTCGTTTAATGAAGAGTGGAAGATGGACCAAGAAGTGTAGCTTTGACTTGAGAACCACAACACTTAGACTACAGTTAGCTACAGCCTGCAGTAAATCGTCGATAACGCCTGTTAGCTCGGCCTACAAGGCTGTTCAATTAATGTACCATATATGCGAACTTTTCACTCACGAGATAACTGTCAAGCTCAGCGATTTCGGGTTGCCAAAGAAGTACTACTAATCGACTCAAGAGCAGCCAAACCTCAAGAAGTTCCGAGTCGAGGAAATCATAACAGGCAAAGGGGATTACCTGGGTAAGCATTTTGAAGTGCTTCCCAACTAGAGATCCTCGGAGCTGGCAGATAAACCGAGCTGGGATAGGCCGTATTGCGAGCCCAGAAACCGAGAGTGAACCAAGGCGAGCTGTCGTGACTAAGCCATCGGGGCTATACCCCCGATACTTCTACTTCTCTTCTCGCCTAAGTTTTCTTTGTTTCTCCGACTATCTGTTCGCTTAGGTTTCGCTTGTAAACTGATTTGGTAGATTACCCTTTCACATGTATGATTCTCGTAGATAGTAGCAATATAAAAGAGAGTACTCGAGCTCGGGGCAACCCAAGTCGAGATACTCGTGCATACTTCTCTACACGGTCGTTGATCTTTGCGCCCCCGAGTCGTCTACTCGGAGCACGAGCTTCAAGTGTGTGAAGCTGTTGTTTCTTCTCGAGTATAAATGCAGTTTGCCCCCAGAAATACTTGACAACACCCAACAGAACCGTGTGTAATATTTCAGTTGGTGTATCTTGATGTATATCAACGTCTGTCATTATCGTTGAGATGGGTTAATCGTGATGCTCGGGTGTTGTCCCTATGGCACTTACCTTCCATACTAAGCAAGGGGTTTATGCAGCCTTTCGCCCGGGCAGCTGCCAATTCATCCTGCAAGCATGTCTTAACTTGAGCTTCAGGCTGGCGCTTCATTCCTGCTACAGGTCTCCTGAGCTCAACGCCTCGCTTCAGGAGGTGTTCAATGACCGGCCAAGCAAGCGTGTCTTTGACCCCCCAATCGTGTGCCAAATTCTTAATTCGGGTTTTCTGCTTAGGCTAAATCGCAAGACTAAGCAATTGATTGACCTTGTCCAATGCATCTGCAGGATTACGGGTTATACCTGGCTAAATGCATATAGGTTCAGTATCACTGAACGAGCAATTAGCTTATCTAGATACTTGCCTTAAACAAGGTAGCAGATCCCTCTTCACTGCGTTTGTATTCATCGGGTCCACCAACATCGCATGTCCGAAAATTATTGCTAGCATTTAGCGGCTGCCCATCGCACCCCTCAGCCCGCATGGGGTTATCGGCCGGGAAGAAGAGTGCATATAGCTGTATTAGAACCTCTTCCTGCGTTTCGCAATCAAACGCAGTCACTGGCTTGGCGAGCGTAGATCTATGACCCATGAAGTAGATAAGTCTGTCGGGCGTTAGATTCAAACAGTCGCACTTACTTGATATCCTCTTTTACCGCTTGGAGTATCTCAAGAGGACTGGCGTGTGGCGAGCTTGAAACAAATTGTACGTTAGATTCGGCATGTAGTAGCTCGAGGGAGTGCACCATTTGATATATAACAGCAGTGGTGTTTATTCCACTGCTTTGACGTATTGCCAGACGGATTATCCACAATCACAATGAGCGGAATAGAATAGACAGGCCGCAACCCGGCGAGTGAGCGCAATGGATGAGGCATCTGGCATGCAAAGTGTGTCGATTGTACTTTGCAACATATACGTTAGCATGGGTTTGAATCGATGGTGACGGGTGAATGCACATACCGTGAAATCTCGGCAGCTGGTTCTCAGTTACGAGTTCAACGTATGAGAGGCGAAAGATCGAAACAGGGACAGCCACTCGCTTACCATGCGTCAACAGCTGCAAGCCACCCTGAATAGTCAGTGCGCTAACAACCTGGACATCATATTACCTTGGTATCTTGGGTGTGAAACCCAATCGCGTAGGGAGTCTTATTCTCGCCATATAAGACCCAACGAAGCGGCAGGAACCAGTCGGCTTTTCGACGGACCAGCTCGTTAATATAGAACGTCCGGCTTCCGACTCGAAACATCGGTGTCAACAAGCGGTCTGGGGTATCTTCGAGCATTTTAGTGCCATGCCAGACCTCCGACATTCGTTTATTGTTGACGTGGGGGTAAAAATTCATGTGTTTCCGAAGGAGAGTATTTGCTAACACCGGAAGTCGTGTCGAAGGATTATCTCGGCATGTCGAGATAATCGCCGAAATTGTCATAGATAATCTGCGCGCAATTTGAAATAATGAGTAAACATTCGAGCGTGAGGATAATCCAGGATTGTATGCGGGACAATCGGCGCCGATTGTCTCCAAATTATATTCGATTCTTTTCATTCGATTATACAGGCAAGTCGCGAGGTACAGTGCTGCAATTTCGACTTGCCCTTAACCACCATCACGCCACCACCGCCGATCCCGCCCCGCCTCCCGCCCTCGTTCCCATAATTGGACTCTTACCAAAATTGGTACGATTAAATCACGACGTTTACAAAAGACGCTGGAAATATGGACGAAGAGAGTGCCGCGCGTGCGCGTGAGAAAGCACGACGTGTAAGTACGCGTCCACCTTGGGAGCTTGACGGCCCACCTCGTTCAAGGCCCACCGGACTATGGAGGACAGCGTTGCATGTTTTTGTGAAGTCTGCAAAGGGGACGAGATACCGCCAAGGACGGAACGCTCGCACCGAAAACGAGCTCGATGGCAAAGACCACTTCCGCCAAACGTGGCGCCGCCTCAACAACCTTTGTTCGAGTCGCGTGCCAGTCTTTCTCCTTCACCCGCACCACGTTCTCCCCCTTTGCCTGCACCACGTTCTCCGTCTTTGCCTGCACAACTCTCGCAACCCCCTTCTCCTTTGCGGTCTAACCGGCATGCCTCTCCGACACCACCGCTTCCTGGATCCCTGCCCCCGTCGCTCCCTGGGTCGCCATCATTATCGCTTCACTCGAGCGGGTTCTTGAGCAGAGAATCATCCCCCGGTGCTCGGCAGTTGATTCCCCGCCTAGAGAATGAAGAACCTGACGGGGACCTCTCAGACCTAGCCGAAGAGGAAGACGGCTTGAACCTTGGCCGAGGAAATTTCTTTGAGCGACTATTGGACCAAGGCGACTATCAAGACGACGCTCGCTCAGAACTAGAGTTAGAAGCTTTACCTGGCGACCCACCCTCTCCAAATGGCTCGGAGCTAGCTAGGGCTAGATGACGATGATCTAGGTCTACCAGATGGCGCGCTTCCTCCCATCGAGCCGCCACACTTTGAGTGTGATGAAGACCTGGAGCCTCAGCCTGGTGACGACCCCGATGATGACCCCGGTGCTGAGAATGAGCCTGATTACGCTGCATTCGACGAGCCCGACATTATACGAAACGCTTATATCGACGCATTTGTCCAAAAAGCTCACTTTCGGGCGACTCATGAGGCTCTAAAGCATCAACTCAAGGCTGCTCGGCGTACTATTTCTTCCAATCCCAATGTTCTGCCTGGGGGTGTCGGCAATATGGCCCAGGCAATCCGGGCGGCTGAGAAACGACTTGGGCTGTCTACGAGCGACATAATCACCACATACACACTTTGCCCAGCCTGCAAGCGACGCTATGATCCAGCGTACATTGCTAACACCGACCAATATACTTGTGTAAACGTTGGCTGTACTGGCGTCTTGTATACCGAAAGGACTCTTGCCTCTGGTGAACGTCGCCGTGCCTCTAACTTTACTTATCCTGTTGGCTCGCTTATTGCTTGGTTTCGACGCCTTTTTTCTCAGCCTGGAATGGCGGAATTGATGCAAAAATGGCGGACTGGGCCAGACGACGACGATGGACTCACAGAGCCAATTCGAGCTGACCAGTGGAGGGCGGACCTCGACGAAAATGCCCCATTGGGTGACATATCGACCGGTTATGCTTGGCGCGAGCGTTGGGCTGGGATGACTCGGATAGTTGACGAGGAATGGGGCGATGGGCACCTGGTAAGGGATACAAGCGACGTACCAGATCGTCGGCTACGCTTTTCCAGCTTGCCATTTGGAATTTCGTTGTCGATGAACACCGACTGGTGAGTTAATTGTGTTTGTGTTATCGGAACCTAATGCATCCATACTAGGTTTGAAACGACAAAAGAACGAGGCCGGTACTCTGTTGGGGCAGTCTATTTCGTCGTCAACAACCTGCCTCGACACCTCCGATTCCTTCGCGAGAACATATGTCTCGCATGTATTATGCCCGGCCCAAACGAGCCTAGCCAATACGCGCTTGATCAAATGCTTGAACCGATCGTTAACGAGATCATTGAGCTTCAAACAGGTGCGCATATAATCTTATTTATCTCGTCATCTACTCATCCAAATCCCTCAGGAGTTGAGATGCGTGTCCGGACTGGTGATCCACCAGTCTACGAGAATTGTATGGTATATACTGACCTATGTCACAATATTGCCGACCTCATCGCACGGATTAAGCTGGGAGGTGGAGCTGGAGTCGCTTCCGAGCTCCATTTTTGCTTGTATTGCAGGTCACGCCTATCCTCGATCTCCATGCGCGCTGGATTCATTCGGGCAGGTGAGTGTACTCTCAGATGAGTAAGTGACAATGACGCATCAAGGTTTAGATTTTCCCTACCGTGACCTCGGCGAGGATCTGGATAACGCTTATTTCTGGAAGAGCTTGGAGTCAGACGAGGATCGGGAGCTCTTCTTTGAAGAGACGGGCAACAGGTATACGATTTTACACAAAATTCCAGGTTGGCATACAAAGGCAGGGTCTCCAGTCGATGCAATGCACCTTTTGTACCTTGGCGCTACGAATTGGATCCTCAAGCAGGTCGTCGTTGGCCCGAATCTCCTGGCTCCTCGCCTGCCAAATACCCCAGACCCCATCGACGTGTACAACGCTGCCTTAGAGGACGATCTATGGTTGCCCTATAATGTCGGCCGGCTTCCACCAAAAGTAAGTAAACGCATTACTGCGGTGCTACGGGGCTGAGTGCTGTGGTTCACAGATTGACCAGTCTCGGGGTCGCATTAAAGCCGAGATTTATAAATCCTATTTATTATGAATGACGTCCAATTCCTTTCGCTTAAACTAAAATTGAACATAACTTTGCAATCCCAGGAGCAATCGGGTTCAGATAGAAGACATTCCCCCTGGCTGACGTCTTCTGTTGTTTTGAGTTTCCGAGTTTGTTAGCGAGCTACGATTGCGCCTTTCGCAGGCCCTTCAACGAAGGGACGTCGCTTGGAACACAATCTCGAGCAAAGTCACTGAAGAATAGCGCGAAGGGCCCGGTTTGAGAACCTCAATCGCCGAGAGTTAGACAGTGCATCAGCGAGGAACATCTTGGCAAAATGAGATCACCAGGCTCTTCATTTCGACGGAGAGACGCATACATACTGCTTTGTTCGGCCATGGAGGCCGTGCGGGTGGGGTAGAAGCGGGCTTGAGATATCTAAAACCCATATCCGCCGTTTTCAAAACGATTTCGTCCTCAATTTCGGAATCTGAAGTCAACCTTACGCGAATATTCATTGCAAGCAAGGAGATATGATTGACTCACCGGCTTCCGACTCGGAACTCTCCTCCTCATCCACCAGAAGCTGTTTGCCATTTCTGTTATTGCTAATCGAGGATTCGATGAATAAGTCCCCAATGTAATCAATTTCGTCACCGTGTGCACTTGAGCAATCGGTACCGCTTGGGGCATCGAATGGGTTATCGTCTTTGTCCATACATATGGGAGTGAAAGGGGGCGGGGCAAAAGATGTGGATTGGATCGGAAGAGAGGGGTATGAGGTTTGGACAGTTGTGTGAGTGTCCTGTAATATCCTCGAGATGTAACTTGAAGCCGTACATATCATAATAGAAACTTACCTGCTCGTCCTTTGATTCTTGTTTTTGTCTAGCCGATGCGCGCCTGACATTATCCAGGTGGTGATTGGAATCCAGGTGGCGTTGAACGTTGCAACGCTCCGTCCTTGTTGGCTCCCCCCAAACATTTCGACAAGCGTCGCAGTATGCGAAGGACCCGTCAAATTTAATGCATTCTATTCCAAACGCAAAACATTGGTTAGTAGATCTGTTCAGGTTGACACCCGCCCGGCACAGCAGACACTTACTCGACATTGAAGGGGGGAAGCGGCAAGCTAACAGTGGTGGCGGGTGAAAAGATTTTGGTGGAACAAAATGTAATTCGATTCAGTAATTACATGATGCGCAGTGCTCCGCACCAAGTGGGAGCGACATATGAGGTGGCTCAAGCCACATTGGTGGCTAGCAAGAGAGCCGGCAGCTAAAAATACCCGTGCGTTTCCGATGGTGGCTTGCACCGAGCTTGAGCGTCGGCTGCGAGTGCTCTGCCTACATTAACACGTGTTTGAGCTCGGACCTTGGCTGTAGAATGGGGTGCTTGCTAGCTTGATTTCGGTTGATTTCGGTTGAGTAGCATCTCGCTCGCTCGACCTCTAACTCTCAGGTGCAGGCGTCACTTGGATCGAAGCTTCAGGTGCTTTGCGGAATTCGGTCGGACGCCGAGATTGGTCCCATTGAGGTCAGCCGAGGGCGAGTTCTACTCAGCTGACGCAGCTCGATTCCATCATCAAGCCGGGTCGTGCTCCTACAGGTCAATTAGCTTAGGAAATAGCTCGCACGCAATCTCAACTCTCGCTTAAGCACGGCCGGGCTCCAAGCCCGATCAAATAGTCTAATATTTTGCCTGAGACACACACAAGCTAATTTGCGTGTATTTCCAATTCACCCGGCTTGAAACTGGGCCGATCACAGCCTAAGCCACACCCCGTAGCAACCCCCAAATCTAGCTTTGCATCCACCACCGGGAATCGTCTGGCACCCGAGACGCGTGTGTACGTTCGACGACCACGCGGGCGCTTGAAATGCGAATATTAAAGCTACGTTTGCGAATGCCATCTCTCAGGCCTACTAAATGGAATAAGGACCCAAGGATTCAATGGATATCCTGCTCACAAGTTGGTAAATTGATACTCTCACAAGAAATATGCAAAACAGCTTACCTCCGTCCGCCAGTAAAAACTCTCCCGGTGCGAATAGCTTGTGGCGATTTTTATATACACTACTGGTTTTCCATACGAAAGAGTCCGGCTTATTGCCTGGGAGGCCACATTGAAAGAAGGTGATCCGCCCTTCATGATCCACCGTTACCTGGACTATGATCTACTTGAACCGTAAGTACGCAATCTAATGCCTGCTTTCAACCTACTCACCGACGCCGTCCCCTTCCTCGATATATATATATCGCCCTCAACTCGCGGCTTGCCTTGGCTAAAATTAGCATTGCGAATTGGCCAGTTGCATCGGCGCTGCCATCTGGTGCTCGAGGGTGAGGTTGTCCGGTCCTTCAGTCACCAGGTTGTTGACAGGCTTGCGTATCGCCATGTGTCTAGAATCCTGCGTTGCGTAAGGTTTTGCCCTAGTTTGCTTTGTGAGCGCTCACCCAATTGATGTCCCGGTACTAAATGCTCAAACCAAGATGGATATGGAATAACCTAAACAGGGGCACAATTTAGTAGCTGTCGGCGTTAGTGGCAGCGGCAAAACGGACAAGTAGACACGGGTTTGAGCGACTTGGTCGAAATCGTTGTCAAGAATATCGGAATTGCTACCTAGTGTGCCGTGGTGCACGCTTGAACTAATATAGGTATAAGATAGCCTAAACGGGGGCAAATTTTAAGTTGCACATACCAGCCAAAAGCAGTAACGAAACACTTGACCACAGGCGTAGCTTTTGTCAAAGTTTCCGAACCAACGGACAAGCAGCCAAAGGCCCGGATTATGGCATTTGGAGCGCTGCAGAATTTTGCGCTGGTAACCAGTCGAATTTGGTCCTGGCACATTGCACAAGACAATCACTCACCGAAAGAGCGGAGATCAAGGTGCTGCTGGCGTAGTTCGCCCTTTGCCACTATCCACCCTTGCGTTGTCGATGCCGCGAACCCTGTCTATACTGCGGTATGCACTGCGAGCACCACGGAAAATAATTAGCGAAGGACCGTACATCTGTGACCGCTTTCATCGGTTTAGAGGCCAGTTCCCCTGTTTTTACTGCCTACGGACCTTGCACTCCGAGCCCGCAAGGATCCAACACATCCTGCTGTCGGAGAGATGTCGACGGGCCGACGAGGAGCATGGTTTGTCATCCGTGGTAGGAGACCCTCGCCTGGTGGATGATCACGAACCCGAGCCCGGGGTGTGTGGTGTGCTTCGTCCCAAGTCACCGTGCAAGGTTTCCGCTAAATCGCGCGATGGCGAGCTTCTGGATGGTCAGCCCCCAGACCTCAATCCGACGGAACCAACCCAACCCACCTCCCCCTTCTCGCTTGACAACCCGGCACCATGCCTCGAACACAATGTGACCTGGCGGGTCTAAATCGAACGATTCCCAGATCCCCGTGCTGGCGCCCCAGTCAATGACGAGATAGTTGAATCGCTCGACCTTGGCGCATACATGGCGAGGGCGGGCAACCTCGGCAAACCCCACCACTTTGATACTGCTGATCTCCTGCTTACCACCGGTCTTACAAACGAGGGGCGAGATGCTCATCTGCAAAGCCGATTAGTAAGCCATTAGCCATAAAGATAACTTAGATGTTGACTCACCAACGCACATGGTACGAGGGGCGGACTCCATGGCTTAACAACAAGCAGCTAATGGCCGATATTGACAAGCTTCCGCATGGGCCTGAGCGGAAGATTTTCAATGTCAAGTTAGGCGAGCCTATCCAGCGCAAACGGCGCAAACACTGCTCGTACCTTTTCAAGCGATCCGTGGTCGCAACGTTCCAGGATTTGATGGCAAATCCTGAGTTCGAGGGCCACATGCAGTACGCCCCGCAGCGAGAATGAACGGCAGAAGACAAGAAGTGTCGTGTTTACGGGGAGTCTTGGAGCGCGAACTGGTGGTGGCAACTTCAGGTGAGTGTGCAACACGTTGATGGTCACGCGAGACTTACCTAATGGGCCTCCAGGAGAGGATGCCGAACAAATCGGCAACAATTGTAGCCCCCATTATATCGTATGATTGAACATCCTTGTCTGTCATGTCAGGTGGTCAGACGGCGTACCCACTTTACGTGACCCTGGCCAACACCAAGAAGTCAGTGCGCCGTAAACTGAAGTCACGAGTGTCAGCGTTATTGGCTTACCTCCCCGTCGACAAATACAAACATGTCCCGAACAAACTCGAATGATCTCGTCTGCGGCGGGAGCTGGTCCATCGGGCCCTTGAAAAGGTTTTCGAGGAGCTGCGGATTGTATCAGAGACGGGGATGGTGGTCTTATGCGCGGACGGGCGGTATCGAAAGGCATACCCGGTAATCAGAGGGGTCATGCTCGACTTCGAGGGGCAGCTTCAATCGTCGGGTGTCATGAAGAGCCGGTGTCCAAAATGCTTGCAGGACGTTGAGGGTCGAGGAAGCGGTCGGCTCGGGTCACCACAAACGAATAACCAGACATTATGCGCATTACACGCGTGGATGGAGGGGGAGGGAAGGGGTCAGGCAGACGAATTAGGGTTACAGGAACGGCCTGTGTGGCCGTGGTGGGCGAACATACCGCATTTGGACTTTGCTGCGTCCCTGATGCCCGACTTCCTGCACCGGCTCCACCAAGAGATGTTGAGGCGCTTGCTGAGGTGGTCGATCACCGCGGCGGGGGAGGAAATGGTCAACCTTTATTTCATGCTATGTCGGGCGCGGAGGGAATGCACCACTTTGGTCAAGGCGTTAGCGGGTTGCAACAATGGACGGGGCGCGAGAGTAAAGAGGCAGCAAAACAACTCTTACCAATCATAGCCAGCCTCGACGCAAACCCCTAGGACCAGGACTTCGTCTGTCTTGCGCGGTCGCTCCCCAATTTTATCTATCGGGCTCAGGCATCACGCATGACGGAGGACGACGTGGCTCGGCTAGAGAAAACGCTGGAGGATATTCATAAATATAAGGGAGTTCTCATTCGGTTGGGAGTGTTCGAGGATGACTCACAATTTGATGCTATTGCGAAGCTCTATATGATAGGCCATATGCCCGGGGACACGCGCGAAATGGGGACGCCCGATAGGTTTAGCACGGAGGTGCTGGAGCACCAGCATATTGAAAGCAAACAGGCTCGGCGTGCCTCGAACAAGGTTCGACCTACACTCCAAATGATCAAGTTTTTGCAGCGCTACGGGGCACTGCGTATCCACCGAGCCAGAATGGATGCTTACCTTGGGCGCTCGATTCACGAAGGTAGAAAGCGACGCAAGTTGCGCGTCGTGCTCGAAGAGGACGAGGATGCACTGCACCATCGGAGTTGGCAGCCAACTAGCAGTCGGCGATCCGAGATGGATGTCGGCAACGATGGTGGCGATGGTAATGGTGACGGCGAGAGTGATGGTGTCAACATGGGCAGTAATGTCAATGGGCGCGAGCAGCCGGATGAAGCGGAAGAGGGCGAGGGCGAAGACCAACAGCACCATCCGGGCCGGATGCGAACGGCCGCGGAAGCAAGGCAACACGTGGTTTATCCAAGCCCCATGTTGTCGATCGTTCCAGCTGGCCGAGTCAGGGGCCTTGACGTCATTGCCAAATACGGCGCCGTGAACTTTGTCCCGGCTCTCCACGCTTACCTCAACGTCCATGGTACTCGGCGCCTCCTCTCCAACTTCCTCCCAACCGCCTACCACGAATACCCGGTTTGGCACCGACTCTACCTCCGGCACGACGCGCTGCTATTCAACCCCAAATGGCCTCGGCGAGATGTTATCCGCGCTCACCCGGAGAGCCAAGACCGGGACAGCGCCTTTGACGTTGCCCTTTACCTCCAAGACAAGGAGCAATTGGGAATCCATCGTAAGTTTGAGCTTTAATGGCTGTTTAGGCATATGAAATAGCCAATATGATTAAGCTAACACCCGATATAAAGGGTACCACGCTGGCCGTGTTCGTGCCGTTTTCTCTCTGCCCTCGAGTTTCCACTACCTCTATCCCCATCCGCTCGTTTATGTCGAACTGTTTAGGCCCTTCTCACTCTCCATTTCTCCGCATCATTGTATGCACTCGTTGTCTCAGCTGTGTGACTCTGATGACAAACGTCGTGCGGCAGTCTTGTCTATCTTTGATCTTGTTGGTGCGTGCCACTTCGCGCCCCAGATCAAGCGGCTTGACCCCGAACTTCATCTCCGGTCGCTTCCCGAACTTCTCGTCCATAGCCAACACTTTTGGCTCAACCACTATTATAACCGATTCATATACCGGCTCATTGAGCACTGGCGTAGCGCGCGCCAAGGTTGAGTCACAATCGGGTGAGTTTCCTTCTATCTATCCCATGCGTCGTAACGCTAACTTTATCACTTGTGCAGCTGTTTCTTGTTTTGCGCCATTTTTGGGGAGCATCGCTATATCGGTTATTTTTTTGCTCTGATCTGTATCGAATCCACATGCATCTAATCAAGTATCCTATGATTTGCCGTGTGAGTTTTATTCTACAATGTGATGTTGGTGCTCCTGAGTTCCAACTCATTCTTTTGAGTGCTCAACCGCTCTGTACTCCCAAACACTCATAAGTACTCATCAGTGCTCGTTTGCGCAATGCTCACGAGCCCATCCCTCTGGAGGCTCACGAGCCTCTATTATGTGCTCACGACCGTATTAGAAGAAAACGAGCAAATCGCACGCTCGTTAGTGCCACGGCACTATGCTGACGCCATGTAGCATTCGTAGCTAGCCGTTTATGTGGCTGTCGGAGCAATTGTTCCGGGGAAAAATCTCTGCCTAGAGGAAGTCAGCGTAGGTTCAGAGCGGAAAGAAGGCTAGTAGCTTCAGTGGCGCCTGGCTATCTTGGCTTAGTATTGTGTTGTTTTGAGGGGTCTGAGTGGTGTATCCGCTTGGCAGGCCAGATGCTGGGTGTTGCTTGATCCACACTTCAGTCTCGCCAAGAGTTGCTGGCATTTCGGTAGGTGTTTCGCTATCGTCAGGGGTTTCTGAAGGGGGACGTGATAGGATGTGAAAGAACTGATGAGTGACAGGAACCACTCTGACATGAAGTGTGGCACCCGTCTAAGTTTGGGTGGTTCCCATTGTGCTATAGGGTTTTAGCAATAGGGGATGATTATTGAACGCCTCTACCGACGTCTGACGATATGTTTGTCGCCTATTTGGCTCTTTCGTACTTTTGCTCATTCTTCTCTTGTGCTTGTGTCACCTCAGGGACTCAAGAGTCCAAAGACATTAGCCTCACTCACCGTGCCTTATGAATCCAGCAATTGCTTGGATTCTGTGACACCCAGCGCGTTTGAGATTGAATTTATATGTACATGGAGGCAGGCTAGGCAGGCTTTCAGTGGCTGGGCTAGCAGGGTCTGGCCAGGGGCCAACGCCAGGCTACACAGGTAGCCTTTAATTTTTGCACTGAGGGTACGCGATTGATTGGATCAAATCTAAGTAAACATCCAAATATCTACATTTCTAAATAAATGTAAGTAAAGCGCTGAAGGACGCCATAAATTGGTCAGGCAGATGCCTAGTCTGAAAAAGGAAAATCCACTTGAACAAGCAAACGTAAATATAAGTTGGCCCACCTGTTCCAAACTAAACCTCATCAATCGCCCCAGTGCCCTCTGCCATGGTGCCAGCGACTATCTACCCTTCTTCCAACAGAGCGATGGCAATACCAGAACTTCTTCTCGGAACCTTTCATTGGCTGACTGTAGGCCAGTTAGCCCCTTTGCTCTCCGTCGACCAACTATTCTTCAGGTGCGGAGCCCCCATGGTCTGGCACAAAGTGGTGGGGTTGGAAATATTGTTTGGGTTGTTGACCGCTGTGGACCTCCCTAACTTTACTGCAAGCAATCCGTGGCATCAGGTAAACCTGTTAGCCCCCACATTTAACCGATTTCTGATGCACCATCTTCAGATTGTCCTGGAGCCAAGTACCGTCGAAAATAAGCTGCCAAGATTCAAACTCTACTCTACAATGGTCCGAAAGCTATACGTGTACCTTCATTCCACACACGGATATCAATGGCTGGGTCTCGAAAGTTTGAAGGACCACACCCCTCTCCTGCCAGGCTTGACGGAGCTTGTCATCAAACGCAGGCATGATGGGGCGCACTCAATGAGACTACAAGAGGTCCTTGCCCTGCTTTGTGGTTCTTCATGCAAGGTCATCCGCGCCGTTGCTAGTTCAGAGTCCAATACTCCTTGGGTTAGTACTGGAGACGGTGCGCTTGCACTTGCCACCCTTCAAACGTATGCTGCTAGCTTGGAACATCTGGATCTCTTTATTAAAGCTGATACTCCTTCCTGGAACAACTGGGCTAACTTGGCTACAGCACTGGCAACGATGAAATCCTTGAGATGCCTTGGCCTTGGGGCAGATACGCTCTCCAGCTCCGTTCTCGTGGCTGCAGGTCAGATTCAAGGACTGGAGGTTTTAACACTTCGATTTCGCCCAATGTCTCAGAGAGATATCACCTCGCTGCATATCCCGGATATATCGTTCACTCAACTGTCCCGACTAGTTATTTGGGGTGCTTGGCCAACCGATGTGGTTCATTTAGTGAAGCTCCGGCCACTCGTTGCTGGCATTAAGTCGGCCTTTTTGGAGGTGCCGGAGGGATCGGTCATTGACGGTCTCCTGGCTCAGGCCTTTGAGGCACTTCGAGAGAACGCCAACCGGTTAGAAGACCTTGATGTTTGCTTCCCCCAGCCTATAGGGGGACCGTATGAGCTCCACTCAAATCACCTTCTATCCATCATTTCTCAGATCCCGTTGAAGCGGATCTGCCTTCAGAATGTTTGCTTGACCCCCAACCAGCCTTTCCGACACTTCATTGCGCATTGCTCAACGTGGTGGGCAACTCTCAGCCATTTTTTTATGCCTCATCAGCCGGCCACTCTGGACGACTTGCAAATTCTTGCAAGATTCACTGCCCTGGATGTGTTAGCCATAAACATCGAGGTGGTCGACATTCCCCTTATCCAGCATCACTACGTAAACCCCATCAGCAGACGAACTCCACGGCTTGAAAGTTATTTCTTGTTTCACCACTTGCTACCTGAGATGGCAGAAGGACTTGCTTTGTATACCCACTTAAGTTATGCTTTGCCATTTTGAATGCTGATACTTTGCTATATCATTAGGTTTTTGCTTTCTTGCTGGGAAGACATATCACTGGCAATGGTCGGGCGCACTCTGGATCAAGACGAGCCGCTTGACAGATTAGACTATTGGATCTATACCACTCTGCTCAAGGAGCTGGCACAACGAAGGGGGCGAGAGCAAACGGTCAACACAGTGCAATGGGAGTAGGAACTATGGAACAGAGATAGAGGGGGCTGGCTGATTGCTTGGTTCTATCACAAAGAGTTTTCTCAGTATCTGTCACTTTCATTTTTTTCATTGGATATTAGAATCTACAGTGTGCTCCTCCAGCATATAAGCACAACCTGGCTAAATGCGGCAATACTTAAGAAATCCTTTCCCGTTATCATGCTCCCTACTAAAACTGTGGCAGATTTATTACCAGGTGCATAGACTTTGAATGGGCTAGTCATGACTAGGGGTGTCCAAATACCGATACGAATCAACTTAGACCCCGCGATATGAATATGATATCGAACTTACTATGAAAAGTGACTCGTGACCCGGGCCCCTCGACCTTGCTTCTGCCACTGGAGATTATGTCAAAACATATTTCATTCACTCATGATACTATGACAAACATACAAGACAACACTTGTAGCTTTTAGACTTGTAGATACTATCACAAACCACAAAAACGTAGGAATGGTATACAAACTACCAGGTTTAAGATACACTATGAGAAGGATTCACGCATACATGACAGTTGAATGCAAGGAAAACAAGACAATTCAAAGCACTGAGTATAGCACCGCACACTTGAACCCATGTTAGACATATTCAAGCTGACGCAAAGAAAGAAACTCACTTACGTCCTAGAAAAAGTACTCAGGCGAAGTAGACGCTTCATTAGAGTCGCCAGCCACTCCAGAGAACGCGGCCAGATCGGGGCCATGTAAGGAACATGCCGGGAGGACCGGTGCGGATCTTCTTTGAAGGTGTCAGATCGTTTTACTGGCGGCGTTCGTGCTTGGTGCGGTCAATGGAGCGCCTAGTCGAGGAGGACGGTTGATGTTTGTGATCGGGATGAAAGTAACGGTCTCCAGGTGGATGGCCGCCACCTCCTCAGTGGTAATCGAAGAGAGAACATCACGCACGGAGGCAAGCTAGCCAGGGGCAGGGGCCCTGAGGTTACTAAAGCGGCCATGTGGGAGGGACCAATACGCAGATCGTGAAGGTCTTGTCAGCGCTCCAGGTTGGGCACAAAAATCCTGCAGTAAAAGACGTGGTTTGTGCACGAGCATCACTCGGACAGTGAATCGAATCCGGTGCCGGACCTGAATGGTATGAGGAACACGATCACGATTGAAGCACATAAAGTGATGCGTAACGGTGCCGATTATGAGATACTTACCCCAGGATGGAGGAGCAAGGAGGTAAGTCGGCATGCTACGATAAGGAATTCAACAAGAGTATTGCTAACTTCGTTTATAGGTGACCCGTTGTTTCTACGCTCTCGACAAGAAGCATGGGAAGGATGCTGGGAACCAGCCACAAGCTACATGCTACCATCATACGACGACTCGGAGGTATGGCATGGATGACATACCCGATCACCTACCGCACTGTATGATTAACGACGAGGCTTGGAACAATGTTATGGATCAGGCAAAACGACGGCTGACAGTCGAAAGCCCACCTGGGTGGGACAAACTGGTGGCATCGCCGGAGCCGGCGGCGGGTGAAGGCTCAGGTTAATTTATATATTATTGGCGTTGTGATTATTCTACAAATCTATTCTGTGGACTGCAAAGATATCTGTCAGTAGCATTGTACATAGCAGGCCTGCACTCACATTGGAGAGTGGTATGGTTACCCAGCCGGGCCGGCCGCCAAGAACAACTGACATTTGAGCACAGTGGTTCGAGATTCGAGAGAAGAGAATGATTTGATGATTGGAATGGTACCGGATTTTGATATGTCGTTTTATGCCGAGCGATTTGCTAGGGAGAATAGTAAACGTCCGACATTTAGTACAACCGACGATCAAACTAGACATAATACTCACGCATCAGAACGCCAGACTCGGAGTGGGCGGAGATCGAGGTCCTCCTCGATCACATCGACATACCAGCGGATTTTTGCAAACCAGATGTTTACACGCTGCTCACCATCGTAAAATGAATATGAAAGGATCTCAGTTAATTCGCCTCGACGCTCGGCGGACTCCTGGTTCCCCCATGTGACATGTGCTATGATGATCCCATTCTGGGAGTTTGCGCGAAACATTCGGCCAACGTGTATCAGGTACGTATATCGTTCCATTTCTTGGCCAACCGCGGGCCCATCCTCCAGCGTTCACACCAAGAGCCGGAATTGAAGGCCAGGGAACATGCGCTGGAGATAGCACGCCACCTGTTCACGCTCTCCCGACCCAAGGCGGCGTTTGGAGTGTTGCTGGCTGGCAGTTATTGTGCCCAGTGGGGGAGGGCGCTATTTTCTTAGTATTTTCCCTCGTATGTGGTATGGTGCGTACCAAGAGTACCCCAGAAGATCTCAACGGTCCCTTGATTGAAACGGGTTGGCTGAACAGGGAGCTGTGCCCATCTATGCAGCCCATTGGATTCAACGCGTGCAATCGAACGCATCTAAGGACAAATGAAAAGGAACTTAGTTAATTGCCAGGTCTCCAACCATACTCACTTGGCTGGCGAGGTCCTGTCGTCGTATGTGCGCATTTGCATATGCAGTTTCAGCCTCCCCTCCCTTGTGACGATTTATGTGTGCGCCTTTTGTGATTTTGTTCAGCCGCTCGCTCCCGTACGTCCACATTTGCGGGGCTGGGCCATAATCGTTTGTTTGTTCAGCAATATGGGCGCAGAGGTGGTGATTCGGCGCCATGTTTTCAATCCCTTGGGCCTAAAGAGCACGGAATTAGTGTTGGTCCAGAAACAAAGCTTAATAGAGCAAGTTACCGAAGCAAAAGTGCGTAAATAACGCTCCAAGTATGTTATACCACGCTGACGCTGCTCGGAGCTAATAGTTCGACCAGTCACATTGGCTATTGCAACGGCCAAGTCGATTGTTGATGCGTCGTCGTCTTTCCGAAATGAGGTGTGGACCTTCGATTCGGGGTCGTCGGCCATGTAGAGAGGCTCGATCTGCGGGTTGGTTGAGGTGGTTGGGCCCGGCTAGTTTTGATTCTGCTTGTGTGAACGGCAGGGCATCCGAGGTCGGTCCGGGAGGGGCGGCAACATGCTGTCAGGCGCTTCCCCCCTAGTGATCGCTTTAGCTCCGTCCTTGCCAACTCTGCACGCTCATATTCAACCCTCCGACATCGATAATCCTCCATCAAACGGTGTTCAGCTGATCTTGCATCGATCCCACCCCATATCACCGGTATCTTGAAGTTGTCAATACATGATGTCAAAAACGAGCGATCAGACAGACTCACCACCCTCACCACCCCTGTCCTCCTCGCCCTCGCCGCCCTCCTCGCCATCTCCCTCCTCGTCCTCCTCGTTCTCCTCTCCAGTGGGGAGCGTCTCGTGGCCACCGCGCATGCGAAGTGGGGGCGGCGCGGAAAGACTGGCCTCCTGCAGTTGCGCCAGGAGGGGTCCAAAGAGCTCGGCATCTTGGTTTGGGTTCATGGCGCGTAGGCAGACTTCAGCGTCAGTATTCGAGGAGCTGACGGGAGATGGACTCCGGAGGTGGTCGAGTAGATCGTATAGGGACTGGATTTGGGTCTCGGAGCGGGTATCAGAGCGAGCGAGAATCCGAATGAGAACCGGAGCGAGAAACGGAGCGAGAAATGGAGCGAGAACCAGAGTGAGAATTAATACGAGAGCGAGTGCCAGAGTTTGGATGAGTTGGAGATGGGTGGAAAGGCGACGATTGCCGGGGTGTCGAGGTAGAAACAAGGTTGGAAAGGTTGCCGAAACCTTCTAGCTCGTCTGGATCGGAACTTTCGCGCATTTCGTGATCGCTGTGCACAGGGGATTGGAGTAAATACGAGGAGCTGATAACAAGAGCGGGAGGGGGCTTTTTGGGAACAGAGTTGGGGTAGGGACCGTAATCCCTCAGATGCGTGTCGATTGCCGCGGCCGGGCGTTTAATATCTCTTCCGTAGCAACGTTGTCAGTTGCAAGCGCGTTCCGTACCCGGGAGATAGCGCCAAATGCCTTTCTTCGCCTAATGACTCGTGAGTTGATATCTTGATGCAATGTGTTTATCTGCGTTACCTTTCTTGCTCGTTCACGAGCTGCGGCGAGTGTTGCGGCGTCGAACATTACTGCATGCGCGTCGTGTAGGCGAGGGTTGGGCACAGGGGTTGGGGCGCGGTGGTGGTGGTGGTTAAGTCTAAGGGGCGACGCGACTTGGACCAGTTGACGCGTCGAGATCGGATTACATCATCCGATCAAAGGTTATTTGAAATGACGATCTTTTCTCTGTTTTCGGTCTAATTCAAAGCCTAATCTGGAGCTATCCGGACCGTTGCCACGGCGCAGAACACAGCCATGTAAGTCTCAATCTATAGACGTGGTCAATTCTGGGCCCGCTGGGGGAGGTGCGAGGTCAACTCAATAGGATTTTAGGCTGAGGCTACGGTCGGTACTAATTTCGGCTTCTGGACGGTCCAGACGCCAGTCCTAGCGCTGGAGACCAGCAAATCGTGCGCCCAAGAGATACATGAATCTGTAGATAGGATAGCTTGGATATAAGTACTTAGATACAAGAATATATCCAGATTAGCTTAAGCTTATCTGTCAACCAATCGGAGGGCATAATCGCATTAAAAATGATATTACCGATGGAATAGACAGGAAAATAGACAATAATATACACGGGGTTATGGACAAAAATCGCGCTGTGCGCGGGAGGTGGCTAAACAAGTCGGCGATATTGGATAAAATTGACAGTAAGACGGATGGGGTTACAGATGACAATAATGGGTTCGGGCCTGTAAAACCGTAAGTGGCGCAAAGCGACCGCTTGCCCGGTCAGTAGGTGAGAGTAGCGTGGGGACTGTACACGTACTCGCTGCACACGGGCTTTGTGGTGAGCTGCTTGCGGGGCGCTTTGCCTCCAGTGGACTTGCGTGCGGTCTGCTTGGTGCGGGCCCTGTCGCGTCTCAATCCATCAGCTTGTAGGTTGGGCGGAAAACATAAGAGAAAAAACAATACGTGTTGCTGCTCACCTATTTCGTGGCGAGCTGCTTGCAGGGCGCCTTGCCTCCGGTAGACTTGCACGCGGTCTGCTTGGTGTGAGCTCTGCGGGTGATATGTCAGCTCACGCTCTCTTTTAGGCTGCCCAACTCGCACCGTTGGGATTGTGGTTGTGGGGTTTCGGACCCAGGCAAGCAGGCTTGAGGCATAGAGTAGGGAAGACGCAGAAGGTTCAGGTCTGGGCGTTATACGAGGCAGGAATAAAAATGGGTGGCGACATTCGGATGTCGAGGTGGGAAAAACAAAGGGCGTCGGAGACGAGGTTGGGTGGGACAGGAAGAGGGGATATGCGCATGGACTGGGCCGAGTGCCGGGCAATGACGGTCGATCCGTTCTGTCTTGTAGGTAATCAACGACCATCGACTGGCATGCACTGACCTACCGATGGGGCTGTTGCTCTGCACCCGAGCAAAGTAGTCGGCCTTCGGTGCTGATTAGTCGAGGCGTACGGTAAGTTGGGTAAACGGTAAGTCGAGCACGTCGTCTGAATGCGTGTCGGCGACTCACAAACAGTAAACGAGAGTGAGCGGGCCAATAGTGTGGGTGGTCAGATGGGCTGAGTAGGACAGGTGTTTGTGTTCGTCGCGTTTGTCACGTTTGTCGCTTTGGTGGCCTGCACACAAGTGCGTGCAACACGTCAGACTATTAAGGTACGTGTGGTAGTCTTACTCACCTGCTTCAGCGCCTTCCGCCAGCTCGGCAGACAAAGGCGTCGCGTGCGTGCATTACGCATATACGGTACGGAGGCAGGTGGTTGCGGTGGAGGAGGTTCGAGGACAGCCTCAACTTGATTGAAAAATCGAGTTCAACCGGCCTCGTGACCATTTTCGCCTCTCGTCTCATTCGTTGCTTTCTTCACCACCTTGTTGTCGTGCCCTTTGCTTTTCACACTCCATCGTTCCTTTTATCTTACACATACTTCTTCCGGCGCAGGCCGCCCGTTTGTATTCTTATTCTCCCTCCCGTCTATCGATTTTATGCTCGCCTTTTACTAATGGACTATTCTGGGTACACACACGACGATTTGTCACGATTTGGTTGCTGATATTTTCTTAGCTCTTCCACACAGGTCTGTTTTCGATGAACTGTTTATTAACTCTCATCTTACCCTTGCCTCAACCGCTGTATAGCCCACCGACTGGGGCGCCAACACCCAAGCTAGTCGGTGGCCGGTTAATTCGGTCACCCAAGAACACGTTGGGTTGATATCTGTAGGCATACATCCGCACGTTATAACAGGAACGCTTATCTTTGTTCTCAGTCCTCCCGGACTCGTACATTTACCACTGGAACTCGGGCTGCGGACCATCAGGTTGCCCACAATATATCCCACGGTGACCATGCTATTTGAATTCGCGCATTGACGGTACTTAATTATTTTCACTCAGAACCGCCGTTCCGTCCCTCTCTAAACATATATACTCAGTCTCACTCGGGCGCCAGAGCAGCCGCCACCAAGCTCCGAGCGAGCACAACCTGTGCAACACTCCAGGATGACATGGTACGAGTATTACGAAAAATTTTGCACACCCTGCTTACACGTTTTCGTGATAAGATGTATGCGGACGCCTTGTGTCACGAGACTTGGACTCGATTTGAAAATCGAGTCCAACTCAACTTCGAGCTTCCACCACCACAACCACCCTCCTCCGTGCGTATCGTCTCCGCGTCGCGGCGCCTTTGTTTGCCGACCTGGCGGATGGCGCTGAAGTAGGTGAGCAAGACTACAACACGTACCTCAATAGTCTGACATGTCGCACACACTTGTGTGCAGACTGCCAAAGCGACCAGCGTAACGAACGCAACGAACGCGGGCGCCTGTCCTACTCGGCCCATCCGACCGCCCACGCTACTGGCCCGCTCACTCCCGACTTACCCTACGTCTCGGCTGATCAGCGCCGAAAGCCGACTACTTTGCTCAGGTACAGAGCAGCAGTCCCGTCAGTAAGTCTGTGCACGCCAGTCGACGGTCGTTGATTGCCTACAAGACAGAACGGATCGACCGTCATTGCTCGACACTCCGCCCAGCCCATGCGCATACCCTCTCTCGCTGTCCCACCCAACCTCGTCCCCGACGCCCTTTGTTTTTCCCGCCTCGAGCGCCTCGACATCATTCCACCATTGTGTCACACGCAGTGCTCGCGCCAAGTAGACTACACGCAAGCCTATCGGAGGCAAGACGCCCCGCAAGCAGCTCACCACGAAATAGTCGAGCAGCGGTACGTATTATTCTCCTTTTCTTTATGTTTTCCGCCCAACCTACAAGCTGATGGTTCGAGACGCGACAGGGCCCGCACCAAGCAGATCGCACACAAGTCCACTGGAGGCAAGGCGCCCCGCAAGCAGCTCACCACAAAGCCCGTGGGCAGCGAGTACGTGTACAGTCCCCACGCTACTCTCACCTACTGACCGGGCAAGCGGTCGCTTTGCGCCGCTTACGGTTTTACAGGCCCGAACCCATTATTGTCATCTGTAACCCCATCCATCTTACCGTCGATTTTATCCAATATCGCCCACTTGTTTAGCCACCTCCCGCGCACAGTGCGATTTTTGTCTGGGCCGCCGATGCACCACCCGCAACCGCACCCGGTGTCGCCCCCACCACTCTCGTACCAACCGCAACGACAGAGTTCTTTCGGGCCGCCCTCTCTCTACTCTGGTCACCAACCGAACGCGATGGGAGTGCCTCCGATGAACCAGTTCGGCCAATTCGGGTCACCGAGCACGACCCTTGTCGACCCACAACCGTCGATGCATGGAAAAGACCCGACGACGAGCTCCTTCCGCGCGAGTACCATCTCGCCACCGCTCATGACCGCGTACCCGACCGGGGGAACGATGGGCCAGCCCGGCGGCGGGATGGGTATGGGCGCTAGCCCACAGATTGTGTTGTATGCCCCGCCTCCGACGATCGAGGAGGGCAAGATGAGCGTGTCGATCGAATTTGGGACTACATTTTCGGGCGTGGGCAGCGAGTACGTGTACACTCCCCACACTCCCCTCACCTACTGACGGCAAGCGGTCGCTTTGTGCCGCTTACGGTTTTACAGGCTCGAACCCATTATTGTCATCTGTAATCCACTTGTTTAGCCACCTCCCGTGCACAGCGCGGTTTTTGTCCATAACCCCGTGTATATTATTGTCTATTTTCCTGTTTATTCCATCGGTAATGTCATTTTTAATGCGATTATGCCCTCCGATTGGTTGATAGATAAGCTTAAGCTAACCTGGATATATGCTTGTATCTAAGTACTTATATCCAAGCTATCCTATCTACAGATTCATGTATCTCTTGGGCGCACGATTTGCCGGTCTCCAGCACTAGGACTGGCGTCTAGACCGTCCAGAAGTCGATATTAGTACCGACCGTAACCTCAGCCTAAAATCCTGTTCAGTTGACCTCGCACCTCCCCCAGCGGGTCCAGAATTGACCACGTCTTATCCTACAGATGATCTAAGCCGGTCCGCCCCGTGTCCAAAGCCGGATCCCCTCGGACCGCCTTAGACAAATCAACCCTGAAGTCCTGTGGTGAAAGTCGGCGGGAGGAGGCAAGAGTCGGGAATAAGCCCGTGGATATAGTTACAGAATACGGACCAAACAACTCACCTCTCTGCTCGGCATGCTTAGTCACCTTGCACCGCTTTCAACCAACTCATCGCCCTCGGGTCTGGGATGGCTCTTGTTGGACCGACCCTTCTCTGTGAACTTGGTCTAGTACTTAACCTTGGGCATCATGGAGCGCCGTGCAGTCTCAACGAGTCAACTAACATGTTACTGGTCGGAGATCTCGACGGTTTTACCAATATCCATGTTCGTTACTGGCAACACCCCGAATCCCTATCTAAGTCGCTCTAACTTTTGAGCGCTGGGCTATTTCCATGCTCCGATCGCCGCCCGGAGACTGTGTTTACGCTCAAACTCCTGGATAACTACGACGTATTCAATACTACTGGCTGAACAGCTGGCTACAAGATCTACTCGGTCCTAGAAAGAGTAACCAAGCCCGGGCTCCCAGACGATGTACGTGATTGATATCGTGAACTATTGAACACGTACCGCAAGTACCTCCACGTCATCAAGCTTCGCCGCGCTGGACATCTCTTTCACCTTCACCCTTGCCTGGATGTACATCCGGGCGATCAGGCGTTTGATTGCGTCGTACGCCCAAGACCGGGCTTCAACTTTGACTGGGAAGAAGTTCCCAAAGATGAAAGGTATAGCTCATTATTTTATCATACAACGCTCTAAATGATAATACCAACTGTTTACAGGCCTGGTTTAGCGGGTTCTTCAGTTACGATGGAGTGGTTTAGGTCCAAGGAACGGTTCAAGCGATGGGATGAATAACTCGTACTTACAAAACGCGAGATGGTAATGTCCAGTCGGTCATTCCAAAGTCATCAAGAATTGTGGGAATGGAAGGCGCGTAACGGTCAAGCTACGCCTGGAATGCGAGCCTGATGTTAGCTGCGTGCCATCGGCACTTGAAGGTAACTTAGTGCGTTATCGTTTTATGTATTGTTATTGTCTAACACATTCTTATAATTTTGCAGGATGGTATTGTCAGCTTGTCATATGGGTCGACGATTGGTTGACGGCGAACGTGTCCGGTTAGCGACTTTTTTGCATGGGAGACAACGCTAACAATCCGTCTCGCAGGTGATAAGCTCACGCGATCATGTATTTAATTGATTAGTCTATCATGCACCGGCTTACCTTCCGGCAACGCCCGTTTCTGTCATGCCCGATCCAATCAATCTTAGTTTTGCCTGACCAGGAAGCACACGTGTAAGCCCCGTGTCAACCTCTTTCCACCACAAGCGAGGCTTGCCTCAACAGCACTGCGCAGAGTAAGTGTTTTTTTCGTTCATTCTTGATCCCTTCTAACCTCGAAACGCACTCCGCTATCAATATGAAGTTTTGAAACGACATTCTAACCTCAAACGCGAATGGAGAGGTCGATTAGGACCGATGTAGCGCTAAGGGCGCTGTGCCATGGTTTGGAAGCCGAGATGTTTGGCCAAGGAAGTTACGAAGAGGTAGGTTCACTTGTATTATCACCACGGATTCGGAAGTTTATTCGTAACCTCAGTTGCGATTTTAGCAAGGACAATGTGGATCGCGCAGAAGACGGGATCATGGGCTCGGGCAATAACCGGTCTGGCGACGAGCCCTCTGGGAACGGTAGTGTTTCTTCAAATGTGAGTTACACGTGTCCTTATTACTGCAAATCCTCGCGCCCTAACCCCCCATTTTGCAATTACAGATGGGATCTAAGACTGCAGCGGTAAAGATTTCCCCTCCTAAGAAAAAAAAGGTAAGTGATCTTTGTCCCACGCGTCAAAATAAGTTGTCGTACTGAATCCAAATACCAGGCACCCTCGGGCTTAGTTATTTCATCGCGAGGTGCGGCCGCCACCCCCAAACCCTCACCAAATCTGGTACAACTTGACCAAAGTCATTCGCAACCTACTGCGCTTTCCAACTCCCCGATTGGCAGATCAGACATCCTCGACTGCTGTGAAGGAGGGTCTAGCGCCAGCACAGCAGGTCCGGGATATAATCCAACAACCCCGCCAAAAGCCCATTCGCCTTTCTCCCTGGCCAGCCACCCGCGTACCTCACCTTCATCCATGTCCAACCCACCGAGCGCGTCCGATGCCAAGTCACCCACTTTCCCCCTGTCGTTTGTGCCGACCAGCGCGAGCTCGGCCTTTTATTTCAGTTCCTCCCTTGCGTCATCCTCTTCTTCACTTCGGGATGAATGCTCTGTTGACCATCGGATACGCAACGCCAGCGGATCATCTTCTCCCCCGCTCTGACCGTTGTTTTGCTCCAGTATACACACATTTGCTTCTTTTAAAATATTAACTATTATTCTTGCACCAGCCATTGACGCAGCGAATGTGGCCCGTTGAAAAAGAAAATATGAGGTTCGCTGTGAACACTTATAATGCCATATTTGAGTGAAACCGCCACACCATGTGCTACATATCTCGTTGATGATCATATGGATCGAATACAGTCAAAAGAGCGCTGTTGTAGACAGGATCGCTCGGGTGACGATACCATACAGGTATCGTCAATGGCTCATAAGTCCGATAACAATAGACGGGTACAAAGCGATATAAGAAATCGCGTCAAATCAGGAGCCAGCATAAAAAACAGCACTGAGCGTGAGCGAGTGGCGATAAGGGAGAACGAAGTACATACCAATATATCATTATACTCTTGGGCTACATAACTAACATTGTATGCTGTCTATCGCACCAATGACCGTACGGGTCGGATACAGTCAAAAAAGCACGATGTTAGATAGAATCGCTCGGGTGACGATGCCGTTCGAGTATCGTCGATGGCTCACAAGTCCGGTAACAATAGACGGGTCGAAGGGATGGAGGAAACCGCGCCAAGTTAGGAGCCAGCATAAAGAATAGTCCGAGCGTGAGCGAGTGGTCCTAAGAGCATATCAATCTATAATCATACACTCAGACTACCAAACTGATAATGCATGCTGCCTATCGCGCTAATGATCGTACGAGTCGGATATCGTCAAAGGAGCGCTTTATTGAATTAAATTGCTTGGATGACGATACCGTCTGAGTATCATCAATAGCCCATATATAAGGTCAGTAAGAATAAACGGTCCGAGGCAATATAGGCGAGAACGAAGGATGTATCATCCTATTATCATCTTATCGCTCTAGTTTTGGTGATTCGACAACATTTTTGATCATACCGTGTACAGCCCCCGATGGACAAATTGTACCATACATATGGGTATCATATTCATTCGATTCACAATATCATCGTGTCAACTCAGCTCATGTTCTCAAATAACAATAGGCAATCGAAGAGATCAACCCTACATCCCACATTAGCAGAGCGATGGAGTAGGCAATGCTAGACATTGCGTAGGATGTAAATACTCCTGATAATATCATTGCGCTGACTGAAATATGACTACTATCCTCGATCTACCGTGTAATATCTGTACGGCGATTATGATATGAATGATAATGCTACGGTTCAAGGGCTATATGCAGTATACCAACCCTATTAGCTAACAATCGAGATGATATAATAGGCGGCCGTGTTTGAGCAACGCATTATCATCATACGGATGAACAATCTCTTTGATGATGCATCGTATAGCCGACATCCGATCGATTATAGTCAGGATATGCGCTCGCTGTACTGTCATTTTAATAACCTTGATACTACGGAGACAGAAACGAGTATGCAAAACTATTGTCGAGGGGGCGATAAGCTGACAGTACATATATGCACTGTTATTACATCGTCCGCACAGTGTTTACGGGTGACGATGCACAATTTCGGTCAATGATTGCTTGGTTAGTATTTAAAAGGCTGTACACAACATGTTAATATATCTAGGGGTTGAAGCTATCCTTGCCGTATCATTATGCGTGCGGTCACTCTGATGATATTATTAGTATATCGTATACATTCTCGACTCATTACTATCATACACCATGTGAGAAGCCAGGGATAGGGGACGGAACCCCGGGGGTGGACCTCAACCACCAGCTCAGCTCATAGAAAGCACATGGTGTATCTTGACGAATGAAGTCTAGGTGCCGGCACCGGCAGAACACATAACGATAGTGGTGCTGAAGGGGGTCGTGTTGGTCTATAATAATTCTCCCACTGAAGTGACTCAATACTGGTGGTTTTGGCTGATCCACCTTATAGTCGTTTGAGGCCGCAACGTTACATTTCTTTAGACGGGGTGGTATGCGCCCGAGTTTCAAATGAAATGCGGCCTATGTGACCCAGGACCCTCGACCTAGCATCTGCTTAAATGCTAAGTATAACGTCTAGATCTCAGCCTTGCTTAAGTCGTTTGCGAACATTAACTGGGGGCACGAGAGAGGGGTTGGCCAGCGTCGCTCGGCTCTGCCTCCCTCCATTCAAGTCCTTAAATACAATGCTGCGTGCCAGGTGCGAAAGGGAAATCAATCTCTTCTCCCTCAAGACACGTTCCCGCACGAGGATTGATACGGGCCGCCAAGAGCTAGCAAAAAGATGAGTAATTTATCCTGACTATGAACTGCTGGGTCTGGCTGAAAATATCGATTTTATTAGGGTCATTGCAATTGCCCCGGCTACTAAAACTTAGTGGTATTGGGAACCCGACAATACTGCAGCAGTATGGTATCAATACCTTGGTTAAACTACCTGGCGTGGGGGAGAATTTGCAGGATCATCTCTTTATCCCTACATCGTACGAGCCGCAGCCTGGAAAGACTAGTTTCGACATATTGCGAAATGATGCCAACTACACGGCGCAAGCACAGCCGCAGTACTAAGTTTGCTATACAACTTTGTTACCTATCGAATATTCCCATTTGTTCAGCGCATCTACACACGACGAGGTCTATGCGGCAGTTCACTCGGCTTTCGCGTTCATCGACTTGGCATCACACGTTCCCAGTAGCAAGACTAAGTTGATGAAGACACAACTTGACAGTGAAATCGCGGCTTCGGACCTTATTCCGCTACAACAAGCTCAGTACAACATTCAAAGCAGTGGCTCTCGCAGAAAATTGGTCATTTTGAGATTATTATGTATCCGGGTTAGTTATTTTGTCTCCTGTGTAGGGTTCAGTTGTGCTGACTTTCCGTTTCGCACAAATCACAAGGGTAATTTGCCTTCAGCGGCCCTAAGCCTAATACTTCATATATTTCGCTCTTAATGGCAATTCAGCATCCGTTTTCTCGAGGCAGCGTTGTGAGTAGATCTTGAACTCCCGAGAAATTTTAGTGGATATATGCATTACTTTTCTACTAGCAGATCAGCTCGGCGAATCCTCTGCTCAAAGCTACGGTCGATCCCAAGCACTTTAAGAAATCGGTTGGTGAGCTTCTTTGATAAACCATCATACTGGCTTTCGGGTGTTTATATTCGCCCCAGACCTGGATTCCATGGTTGAGGCCATGAAATTCGGCCTCACCATCTCGCAGATCCAACCGCTTGCATCCGCGATTGTTGCACGACAAGATCCTCCACCAGGGGTAGTTAGCGATGCAGATCTTGCAAAATACGTCAAGTCATATGTAGAGTCTGTTTATCACCCCGTCTGTATGTCAAGTTCGGCCATGCTTGTCGCTTGTCAACTCATGCTCTTTATAGACACCGCCGCTTTGGCTTCACGCGCCTCTGGATGGGTAGTCGGGCCAAACCTCAAGGTGTACGAGACGACAAATGTCCGAGTGGTGGGTATCATTACTAGTATCTGATAACAGTATGACAAACGATTGCGTCTTTGAGGTCGACGCTACCGTAATTCCGCTGCACATGGGAACGCATATCACAAGGACCGTCTACGGGATCGGGGAGAAGGCGGCAGCAATGATTAAAGCTGGGCAATAACGCGGTTCATATCTGCTTGGGTTTGGCTCATACACGGGTAGTGCCTTGTTTTTTTTTTCGGGAAGGGGGAGTTCTGTAACGAATATAGTGTCGCCTATTACGACTTAGAATGTTTATACACATTTATGGCTCAGACGAAAGTGAGAAAGTTCTTATCACAGAGGGCAAGATGTGTTTTGACTTATTGGTATACCACACGTGACTACGCGTTGTCTGGAGCGTCTCATGTCAGCGACATTGGGTCTTGTGCCCGCCACCACCACTTCATTATAATTTTTGGCTTTCTACGGTCGCTTGCAGTACTTCTGCTAACATTCGGAATCGCTTTACCGGTTAATATCCAACGTCGTTTCTGGTCATTTGTTTTGAAATACTTTCTTAGACATTTAGTTAAGCCTGGATAGCTCGACGACCACAAGATCGATACATAGATTGGCAGCGGTCGAGTCGAGATAAGAGATGTTGAACTAGATGCTAATGTGAGCGCTCGTGTCATGCTGCCCGAATTTATTCATAACTCTCAACTCCGAAGGCTATCAATACTTTGCTGGTTGGTCTCCCGGTGTCGTTGCGCAATGGTTCTTTGGGCAACGTGTCCGTGAAGGCGCCCGGACAAACGTTCTTGCAGATCCCTTCTCCATCTCGGTATCTGGGGTAGCGTTAACCCTCATGCTTCGTCAAACTCCCACGTCACAATCAGACGTACCCCTGGATGTTGACCTTTCTGCGTCTGTTGCGTCTTTAGTGGCCGAGAAGCTCGTCCACAAAGATATCTCTGAACATGGAGGAATGCACTTCACCAATTGATCCATTTGGAGGTCCCACTTGAATCTTCCGCTGCCGACGCCTTCTCTATGCCTAATTCAATGGACCTGTTTCTGGAAAGCGCTGTCGCCGCCCCGGTAGAGGAGGCTTGCGGAGTTTCTGATGAAGAAGGTATAGTTGTCTTGACGGCGGTTGCGGAGCGACTGATGCCGCGATTTGCTTGCTCTGCACGGGATATATCTATTACTGTAATTCACGAAGGCCATACCGCCTTTCACCTAGGGGTCGCAGAGTTTTCTTACGGCGATAGTGCTCCTGATCCGAATGTCACCAAGTCGATATCTGTACGGGGGTTCTCAGTGTCAACAACTATGCTCGAGCCTCTAGATCATGCTTCTCAGCCCTACTCCTCCATTTCGCCTATCGAATCACCGGGCCGTCGCCGTTCCGAGGACGATAAACGAGAGAGCATGATGCAGAGTATTACATCGTTAGCTGACTCTACTGTGTTTCAAAGTGCAGCTTCTACGGTACCCCGAGGTTCAATATCACCCATGATCTGCGCTCAGCCTGAATCATCTCGTGTCTACCAAATCTTGAGCTTCTTTAATGAACCCATTTCGATTGCTATTGCAACTCGTCCCAAGGGAACCCGGCCCACCTGGTCCACCCTCAGTTCCTAATGCACGTCAACGACCTCCGAACCTTACCATCACCGCCAGTATGGGTTATGTTGCTTGTGCGATCCGCCCGCTTGACGTTGCCTCAATCCTACGCGCACTTACCCTTGTTCAACCTGCGTCTGGGACTGCGCCTAGTTCTATCCCTCTTCGGCCGGAATCAAAGAAGTCTTCGCCCACATTCGAGGGCTCGGGCCGTGTTCGAGGAGTAGTAGTCGTCTTGTTGCTAGAGAACCTACGCAGCCCCACATATCCACGCGCCCATATAGAGGCAGAAATGTCCGAGTTCTTCAAGAATCCAGCCCAGTCACTGTCCACCCCCCTTTTTCGCTCTCGAATTGATTCGATCGAAGCCTCGCTGAACACTTCGGGAGATATCCAGGTCAACGTCAACGAGCTCTCAGTGTTTCGCATGCAAGGAGGGCCTAATGCATCAGCTACTCCTATACTTATTTCCGATCCTAATCTTGATTCCCAGTACTCGGTCAATACCACCGCTCGTATGTTTGATACTGTTGATTGGACGAGGCCGAACGCACAGGCCAGGCCTCCCAGGATCTCGGCTTGGCGGCTGCGCGCTATTCCGGGCCACAAGCCCAAATCCATTACCAGCCCTACACCAGCTATTCGAGTGGAGGTGAGGCGAAACGGCGGCATCAACACCTCATTATTACTACTGCATTTATTCATAGGTCTGAAAGTTCTGGAGGATGCAATCTTATTCGGCTATGGAATTGGCTCTATCACGCCCGATATCATCAGCGACGAAACCGAACCCGGAGTAGAAGACTCTACACCCCTTTCCAGCCCGCAGCTCATTCGCTCCGTGGCTGATGATATGGAACAAGTTGAAAAGAAGGTGATTTATTTCGGATTGCTCTAAATTTTGTCTCTAATAATTTATCTTATCTCTAGCAGGTGGAAATATCAACATTGTGCCCTCTGATTCGAGTTCAGCTCCGAACACCCTCCCCACTTGGGCAACAGCAATGCTCAGGGGCAATTGTCATTGATTTAGATGCCATCCAAGTTCAACTGGGCTCGTCGCAAATCCAGGTCTGTTGGGTGCAGTTGTTGGTCCCATTGGCAAACGTTGGCGGTAAGTCTTGACGCCAGCTTAGGGAACGTACTAATCGAACAATCAAACGATAGACACCAAAGCTACCACCATATTATCCATTGGCCCTCCTCGTGCCCATAATCCATCCGTCAAGTCCTTTAGGGGTACTACGCCTACTCAGAGCAACCTCGATCCTTCGGAACCGGAGCAATCGCAAATCCTGATACGTACAAGTATCGCCACTACCCTTGAAGTGCAACTTCCGGTACTGCACGTGCATCTGCCCAAGTTCGGTATCGACGGACTTCAGTACTGGGTCGACGACGCTACACAATGGGCCGAGCGTGCGTTCGATGAACGGAGGTTGGAAGAATCACGAGATCGTGCTAGCTTGATTGGAAGTCGATTCTTTGCAAGTAGCGGAAGTTTTGGTAGGGTAGAGACTATGGGCAAGGCGTCAAAAAATCGAATGATTGTTTCAGTGAATCTGGATGGGGGTGGCACTGTAAAACTTCCGGCTCCTGGTATGGGCTAACGTGGTTTGTGCAGCTGAAATCATACTGTTTGTGCTGAGGCAAACATCTGCTGAGTCTGCAGACGTGTTGCCATCCGAGATCGCTGTGAGTAGGCTCGAGATACTGCTGGAAATGAAACCTGGTGGCAAGGTACAATCTACTTCACCTTCCTGGATCCTATTTGGCTCATCTCCTGGGTTGGAAGGACGAGAGTCGTATATCCGCAACCCTCATGGATGTGATGATCAAGGATGCTATCAGGACACCTTCGTTTTCCACCATCTTGGCTCGAACGCATTCTCTGAACCTAGTAAGTGGTCCAACGCTCAGTCATACTGGGGAACAAACATGTGTTTTAAATAGGCGGGTCAAGCAAAACCAGCCATTAAGCTCAGTGTCAATGCTATTTCTGATCGAGAAACTGGCGGCCGAGAGAACTAGATCAAGGTTGCCCTCAACGGAACCACGTTCAAATTGGCCAAGACCTACGCGTGGGCGGAAGACTTGGCCGTTTTTCTCAAGGCGCCACCAGGCGTAAGTACTATTTGCCAGCAAATAGAAAATCAGTTGACGTTTGAAGCCGTTGTCCCTACTGAAAGGTTGCACCTAGATTCCTCCCTCGCCGATTCATGCGTTAAGCTAGTGGGCCCGACCTATCCTGGAGCGCTCTCGTAGGCGAGGCGAAGCGAGGGGCATTGGACCAAAACCTCACCAAGGTACGCGATAGTTGTCTTTATGCGGTTTGTATGCGCCGATGTACATTGTCTCCTTGCGGTGTTTATTTTCATTTTGCTCCTTTACGTGTAACTTCGCTGCATGCACCGAATGCACTCGTTTACTTATACTTTTGGTCCATAATCCAAATGTGTTGACTTTGACACGTGAATATGTACCCAAAGGAAAAGAACTATCAATATCTGCACCCCGGAGATTGTTTGATTAGCCCGACTGTTTAGACTGCTGTGTAGTCCTGAAAGAATTGCCACGCGGTGCATTTGGCTCTAAGTGGCAGTTGGCATCACTTCGTTTCTGAGGCCCTTTCTGGGCCCACCGCATTTAGAATAGTTTCAGAAATCATTTTAGTCTTGTAAACATAACCTTTCAGTTATCGTTCTGTCCCCTCCGTTTCTCAATCTCCATCACCGTGCTGCGACTGTGAGATTTTATGGCTTAGCTGACGTGGCATTACAATCGGGGACAGCCCCGGAGCGCTTCGTGCATGGAAGGGGAGCCGCGCGCAAGCTCGCCACTCCAGTCCGTTGAGCGCCGCTCGCAATAACAAGACTCGATAAGTGGAACGATTGTGAACAAAAAGACAAATAGATACATGTACAAACAAAATAAGCGCTTGCAGCGCATGATAAGGAAAGAACGTAAATAACTCACCGAATACACTAGAACAGATGATCTAGCGTGTGAGTAATCGGATCTTAAGGTCCACGTGGACTGTTTGTTAGCGAGGGTACGCATATGCGCTGCTCTAGCTAAGCGAGCGAGCGTAAATAAAGGTACACTCGCCTCTTATCCTATTTCTACCCGGTCTTTTAGTATATAAGGAGTCCTTACGACTCCTTATCCATTTGTACTTAGTCTCGCACTCAATTGACGGTTGTTAAGCCGGTCATTTGTTGTTCGCTCGACCTTCACTTTCGGCTTTTACTTCATTTGTGTGTGTTTGTTAGCTACGCCACTAAGACGCTTGTATTACTAACTAGTTTGTTTATATAATGAAACCTTATGATAAGGGATGTCCTACATGACTAGGCTAGGCTGACTTACAACTCACTGCGTGGATTTCCCTGGCTCGACCCACACGATCCTTGGACCACCAACCTTGCTTGTTCAAAGCGGTGCGGGAATAACTCGGATGGCCCCACCTCAGTACAATACTATCTGCAGGGGTGTTTGCGCCGTCAATCACTTGTCATTGCAGGCGCAAACAAGCGATTACCAAAAAAGGGCTAAAGGTCCCAGGCAAACGGGCATGGGTGGCCAGTGGGTGGCCACTTGGTACCAATTTGGTAGTTTGACCCTCACCTGGACCGACGCCATTGTTCACGAGGTCCAATCCTAGCCTGAGGAGCATGTTATAAGGCTGCACCAGTGGGATAGGCTCGCACCATCCTCCACGGCCATAGCCTGCTTACCGACTGCAGTATGGACACCGTATCCCCCACCACACCCGCCTTAAACGGCCAGCCCGGTAAGTAAGGACGTCCAGCAGAGCATGAAGAGTACGCTGACGACTTTAAAGCCCCTGTCCAGGATGCATCGTCGCCAAAGGTGAAGAAAGTGGCGCCCATAACCAAAGCCATAGCGAACGCGAAGGCAGCTCGTAGACACTTCAACATGGTGCTCAGAGATCTGGTGAAGTCTGAGGATCTTAGGGCGGATATATCTGGCGCATCCTCCCGCCACCAGTCCAGCGTTATTCAAGCTGCTGGAGGGCAATTTGGCCGCACGACCCTGCGTGACGAGGAGTATACCATATGTGAGTAAATCCAGATACTTGTTTCGTCCTTTCTAAGTCTATTCCAGGCCACATTTGGGATGTGCCCAAATACGATCGATATGGGGAGATTAGGAAAGCTCCACGTCAACAACGCACCCGGGCTAAGAAGGCGAAAGATGCAGGTCTCCCGGCTGACACATCAAAACACAACTGTTAGTGCTACCTTACGTCCCCCCCACTTCACCCTGTTTACTCTATTTAGTTTCAGCCAGGGTACAGAGCAAGAAGATCTTTCCCAACAGGGAGGTGACTCGGATGACTTTCAAGGAGGGCAAGGGTCCAGCCCTCATGTGCTAGCGCTTTATCATACGTAGAGCTTAGATCTATGTTCTTGTATCTGTTTTCATTCAATTTCTCAAAACATCTGTTGTCACTTCCGTCTTAATTTGATTTGAAATCCATGTAATCCCGCTCCGGGGCTAGACGACACAGAGATGGCCGCATAGCTTAGGGGTCCTGGCTAAGTGAATCTTGTTGCAAACATTTCACTTTTTTTCCACTCGCCTTGTTTTTACCAACTCTAAACACGTCCCAGTACATGCACTTTAAGTGTACTTCGAATATACTTCAAGTGTATTTCAGATGTCCAGGTTGGACCAGTTTGGACTAGGTTGGGGATCAGTTTGGTATCCAAAGCCTGGTCCGGCCTGGTCTAGACCTCTTTGATTCTGGCCCCCCGATCCACACACTCTTGTACTTTATAAATGCGTTTATCTATCATTACGTTTATGGCCAAATCGGGCTATAGCAATCATCCCGCCACGTCGACGCCAGATTAGGTTGATGACCCACCATATTGAGCAATTAGACTTGGATATATGCGCGCGAAGGCATGTCATAAACCTGCGGAAGGAGCGCGAGGTGGGCTGCCAGGTAGTCTGGATGTGACGGCCGTGTAGTACATTTAGTCCAGGTTTAGCTCTCCTTTTTGCTTCAAATTTACAAACGTAATCTTTTACCCTGTGTTTAATCCCTCTTCTCTTTCACTCTTCACGTTTAGAGTCAACATGCCCCTACACGGAACGAATTGGAACTCCCTCAACGCCCAGCCCGCGGCAGCGCGTGATAAGTCACAACGCACCAAGAGCACATGCGTCCAGGAACTAATTCAGCCCGAGCTCGTTTTGATGAGAATGTTGGTGGATGGCGACATTCATCTGCCTCCTTCCCCCAATCGGCAGACCTTCTACATTGCCTACGTCAAGAAAAGCCCGCAGGCTCACCTGGAACGGACGGCCAGGTACTAGGCCGTATCACACCTGCCGATTCCACGGCGGTTCAGCGACGGATTCACGCGCCGCTACAAACCTCGCTACAAGTGCTAAACCAGGCAAAAATTATTCGAAATCGGTGCTTCAACTGTGATAACAGGCGTTACGAACGGCACTACACCACAAGATGGTAGCTTAGTCCATTTGTAGTGCTGTTATCATAGCTGAAGTGCCGATTTTGACCGTTTCAGCGCTTGTAGCGGGGCCCTGAATCGATGGCTGAATCGCCGTGAAATCGGCAGGTGTGATACGGCCTACTGCCTTCAAGAGAAGCTCGATGTGAGCGATGAAGAGTGTAATATCGTTTATATGAGTAATTCGCATAGACCTAATGAGGCGGTGACGCTAATAAACGTTCCATTTTAGGGGTTAAGGCCCTCATGCGGACGAGGAGGATCGATATGACAAAAGCTATCACAATGCAGGTCCAGGATCTGAGTTGATCAGGCATGTTATACAAAAGGTAAGTCGTCCCACTCTTATACGCGCATATATTTGCTACCCTTGCCCCGGGTACTGCAATGCCGGTACAGTTCCCAAGTGATGGTGGCCTGGCAGCCAAGGTGGTGTAAGGCGCGTTGCGATGGTACACGTGTAGAGCATGTCTGGTATGAAGGCAAGAGTCGTCGATGTAGAGTAGAACCGGTATTAATATAATTTGGTTTTGTGCCGAAGAAAACACGGGGAAAACGGGGATGAATTATTGGGGGTGAGTAGTGGTAAGGAGGGCGAATAAATATAGACAATAAATGTTTAGAGACGCGAGCCGCGTCACACGGTGCAAAGTCAAGAGACAAGAGCACCGAGTCATGTGGTACTGAGAGCCTGCTCCCTAGTAATCGAACATTGTCGTACCTTGCGGAGGCAATATCCTATACTTATTTCCTGTATAGCTACTGAGGGGATCTGGTACCATTCTTCTTGCAGTGCTTCCCAAAGTTCTTGTCGGTTTGCTGGGAGGAGTGGGCGGGAACGGATTTTGGCATCGAGATATGACCATACGTGGTCGATCGGATTCATATTTGGGCTACTGGAATATGGCCAGGGAAGAACTTTGAGCTGGTGATCGAGGAGCCACTTCTTTGGTAGCTCGAGCAGTGTGCTTCAGATCGTTATCGTGCTGGAAGATAATGGAAGATGGTCGAGCGCGGTATTGAAGCAAGGGGCGCAGGAATGCAGCAGAGAGAGTTTCGATGTATTTGGCTGTGTTCATCGTGCCTTCAATTAGGTGCAAGCGTCCAACACCGGTTGGCGTGATGTACCCCCAAACCATAACATGACCACCATCATGTTTGACAACTTGTGTAACATGTTCTGGCTTCACGGGGCCGACAACCTTCTTGTAGTAAATATCTGGCCCCCCAATTCCAAAAATGACGTATTTGGACTCGTCCGAAAAAGCACCTTTGACCAGTCAATCTCGTCCCATGCCAAATGCTCTCGTCCCCAGCGCAAACACCTCCAGCGCTTCTTTTTATTCAAGAAAGGTACCCGGCGACGACAATAGACACGAAATCCAAACTCACGCAGTCGCCGTCGGGCTGTACCAACGCTAACATGGGGGGAAAAGTCGCGTTTAGCTCGGCAGCCGTTCTAACAACCCCACGAGACATTAAAAGCGCAGCCCATCGACCCTGGGAGGGGTCCAGCTTGGAGGGGCGACCAGTACTGTGCTTAATAGTGAAAATATCATTACCCCTAAGATAGCTTGACCAGATGTGAGAGATAGTAATGTTGTGCACCAAACTTAGCCTCTTAGCCATAGCACGATCGGTAAGTCCTTGTTTTTTAGATGAATAATGTAGGCACGTTTGGAAGGAGACACAGCAGCCGCCATAGTGCCAAAAAACGAGGATGGTATGTGCGGAGAAACCAGTTGACTGTTGAAGCGAAGACTGGGCGGTCGGGTTGGCTTATATCGTGCAAAATGATTGCAGCAACCCCGGCTCTGTTTCTGTTATTTCTCCGCTTCCCACTTATGAATTTCTCTTGTTGTTTTCTATCAGAATCGCGCCGGCGTGTTCTACTATTATGCACTCTTGTATATGCATAATTTACTGTCGTTCGTGCTTGTCGCTGGAATGGTCAGTTTTCTGTCACGTGCTGCAATCATTATGCTGTGCACTGTGGCCGCTATGTTGACGATACATAAAAATGAGGGTGCTACCTATATGCTATGAAGTTACTACATAGTTGATATGTAGTTACTATCCCAGCAGTATGTTCAGTCGATTTGACCATCCTGGGTCAATATTTGAGCCCCTGTATTGCACTCACCTCGCGCATACACCCAATTTCGAGATGTCACGTGTGAAAAATATACTCGAATATAATAACAATATGATTTTTGTGTTAATCGGGTAGACAGACGAGAGAACGGAGCTATGGAAAGTATACAGCAAAAACTATTAGAGGCAGGCTCAGTGCACCTGTATCTCGCCGAGTGGAATCAGTGGGCAAAGGGAAGGCATAAGGGAATCAAAAGTAAGCTTAATGTTGGCGCGCGATAACGTGATGCTAAATGCACGGCAAAACATAGCACCTGGACCTGCACGTGGGTATAACGGGTAAAAGACTGCTCGAGAATGTGAGATATTCTGCCATGCATGAGTTACGGTACTACGCACCGACAACCACTCCAAACATCATATCTCTGCACCTAACCATCCCGCCCGTGATCATCCCCCGCCCCCAACCACAATCTCCCGCCAACTCGTCGATGTCTTCCTCTGGTCCGGGCTCGGCGTCTTTCATCTCCACGTCTTCGTCGTGCAAGATTCCACTTGGGCCGGCAGTGGGTTCATCTAGCACGATGTCATGTTCCAACAACTCATCTTCCCAGTCGATACGATCCAACTCTTCTTGTTCGTCCCAATCCACATTGTCGGCTCCTCCGTCTCCAGCATCTCCACTGGCTCCATCTCCATCCTCTCTAGCAGGGCAGCCGCCTACACGTTGGTGTGCTGAATGAGTGTGTCGGACGGGAGTACGACCTAGACGCACCGGCATATTCGCTGACATAGACTTCATCTTCGTTGGGCGACCACTCGCGCTCGGGTTCAGGCGAAGGAGGTCAAATTTCAGGCGCTACTTTTAGTTTACAGTTGCGTCATTTCAATGCGTTACTGGGTGATTTGTGCATCATGGATAAATACACGCACAGGCAGTAGTCGATAACCTTGGCACGGATATTACTCGGGGTTATTTGCTTTTTGTCTTGCATCGTGATTTGAAACCCAAGCGCTCGCCGGAATGTCGACTGTTGAACTGGAACGCTAAGCTTTTTGCTCTCGTACTCACCGTCGCGATACGAAAATATGACGCGACGAGCCTGTAGTGTAGGTTTAATGCTTGTGTACGTCGCTTGTTCAAAATCGCAAACTGCACTTATCGATGCACACGCATATGCTACAAATGTGGGTGGCATGCTTGTAAAATAATCGGTATACCTTGCGCCAACGGAGGTCGACTTTTCGAAGGCTACAGACCCACACAATTCAGGGATGAATGGGGTTTCAAAGGGACCGTTTTTCTTCAGTATATCCTATATTATATGTTAGCTTTGTATGACGCGAGAGCTCCGTACTTACCTTGTAGTGGAATTTGATGGGACAAGTGCCTTCTGAGATAGCCTAACGTTGCGCTCGTACCGTCCAATTGTGAATCCGAAGCAGCGGTCCACAGATACCTTAACCCTATCGCATGGTTGAGAGCGATGGGTTGTAATCAGAGCATTAACCTGACATGACTTGAATTAGTGAATGGTGAATAATAGAGAGAAACACTCACGCATTTCACATGTCGAGGCTGCAAGCGCAGCTCTAGTTCGAACTTCTCGCATGCTGCAGTCAGACAATCGGCGACAGTCAATTCGCATGTCTCTCGTTCGTCCCAAGTGTCCGGCCATCTCCGATATGGAGCATACAACAGTGCTGCTGTGTCATCGTGAATCCCGTTAGTAATGATACGCGCCCTAGCGCGCCGAGCCGTGTCTCGGGTAACCGGTCGCTCCTCCTCGGGGGACTCTTGATGGTTGCCTTCCCCCTCAGGGCGGGTGCATGAGGTGGACTCTGACAATTATGAGTGACAATGGTGATGGCCGTGGTATTGGAGGGACAAGACGGCGTTGGGTTAATGTGTTGTTGACGGTTATCGCTTGCTGATTGATCGCGTTGTTTGCGGTCTGGTGGATAATCAACGGGGGCTGAATGGGGACGAGGTTCTGTGGTATGATGTGCTTTCGAAGAGGAAGTACGAGGGGCACTATTTGCGGCCGTGTGTTGGCGATTGTGGGCTGGTTGGCTAAAGGCGGGCGCTGCCTTTGGTTTGAAAGCCGTGTTGCCCGTAGTGCTTGTAATATGAGTGCCAGAGCCCGAGTTTGGTGGAGCCCCAAGTGTTGTTTGCCGGATGAGAGGATGAATGCGTGGATTGAATCGTGGGGGAGTTATCGACCAAAGCGCCGTGGTATTGGGGCTACGTGGGATCTTGTCACGAGGGAAATAGACTGGAAGATCGATGCGGCGTCTGTCAACATACGTCGTACTGTCGGCTCGGCGGAGGGGTGTGGCTCCATGGTGAGCGGCTGGCTGCTGGGGAGGGCCGTTTTCAACTTCGCGGGTCCGTTGTGGTCCTTGGGCTACACGAGGATCTTTCCGAAGGCCATTCTCCTCTGCTTCAACCGATCGCTTATTGCTAGACCGATTGGAGGCGGCACCTATACCAAGTCAGAATGAGTATTTAATGGGAGTGTGAAGAAAACTCACCTTTTTGTGTGTACTTCGCTGTCACAGTATAGCTGTCTTGATCGACCGTAATCTACCTTAACGTTTGCTATTCATGAATAACACAATAAGATGTGACGTACTCCGGTGTATCCAGTTTGGACCTGCTGGGGCTTTATGGCTGTCTTGAGATGCTCACGTTGCCAGTTGTAGCCTTCTACTTCCCTTTCGTCTCGTTGGTTGGCTCATGTGGGGGTTTATCTCTATCAGGCGTGAACCCACCTGCTGCCTCAGGGTCTACATAGATCTCCTCCAACTCGGCCAGCTCAAGTTTCTCCGAGCCGATTGCAGAACGGATATCAATACCGTGTCGGACGACTAGATAATGGGTGAGGTATTCGATCCGTGCTTGGTCGTAGTTGGTCTGGTCAACTTCGTCATATTTGAACTGCCTCAAGTAATATTTAACGAATAAAACTGGAAAAAACGTACTGCCAGTGGGGGTCGGAGGAAAAAACTCGGTCAACGGCTTACGTGCCAACGTATCATCGCCTACATGCGGGTCTCCCCCGATCTGCTCGGCAGCAGCGGCTTCGCGTCTTGCCCTGCTCGCTTGGCACATCACCCGGAGTGTTCGTTGACTATGGTCATGTATTAGCCACGCCATGGTTAAATGTCAATGATACCTCACCATATTCGTCAAAAGCGTGGGACGGCCCTCTAGCGTTTGCGCGCCGCGTACGAGAAGCGGCGAAGCTATTTGGGTCAACATCAACCGGCTTACGAGGGGGCATCTGGCCGAGGTTCCGAGGTTGAGGGTAGAATAAAAGAAAACAAGGTGGAAAGCAAAACGGGAAGCAATGAAGAGGGGGGATATGAACCGAAGGCGGGAGATCTGCCTTAAGAATCGATGTTGAGTTGAGTCAACATTGACGTCGGGTGCAAGTCAGCGGCATTGGCATGAAAGGCACCAATAGGATGGCGCCACAGACATCAAAGGTTGTTTGTCGGGACTTCGATTCCCTGAAAGGGATGTCTGGCAGTCAAAGCACGCCTTTTGGACCAAAACACTATATAATTAGCACGCATATACTGACAGCAAAATGTTCTGGGAATGGCACAAAGCGTTTCACGAACAAGTCTGGTCCACTGTATCATCAGAGTCATCCGGCGGAGAGTGAAATTAAGCTTGCCTCAGCTACCGCGTCATCTCCCTCGGCTATCCCAAACGCCCCTCCAGTCCTCCCATGCTTTCTTACTCTAATCCATGGAGGTGCCAACGCTGCCATCGAGGTTTTGATGAGGAAACCAAGTTGCTAAAAAATTATGGCCCTAAATATCATGTCGGAAATCCTGGGTACGGCACCTTGCGAGAGTAGGAGATGAAGCTCACTGTTGTCGTAAATCTACGAGATCCACTCGAACCCACCCGTAGTTAACACCTCCGGCGCACGCGCATACCCCTGCTCCCACACATTGAACCTCATGACGTCGACGAGGCGCGATGAGCGCTACAAGCCAGTATTTAGACGACGAGGCTGCGCAAGTGAACGACATAGATGCGGAAAATCAAACTAATGCCTCTGACAACCCGATAGGGAGCCAGACATACCTGAGCCACCTCAAATACCCAGCGCACCCGAACCTGTTCCACCCGCCCCCCAGCCGGCCGCACCAAAGACCCACGGTTAAGCGTCCGTTAAACCGCACTCGAAAGCAGCAAGAGTATCCTGTTGGGAAGACCCAGAGCTCATCGATCGCTCAGTAAATCCGTTGGACCGACCGGAGTTATTCGAGATTGGCGAGTGGCTGGCCGAATTACCAATTAGCAATGTCGATTGCGCGAGGTACTTTGGGATAGAACGGTTAAGTTTCCTTTATGACAAAATTATCGGAGTGAAGCTAACAAATGGCTATTAGCATAAGCAGGGCCTCCCATGGGAGAAACCCAGTGAGTTTTATACGTCAGTTGACGCACTCCCACATGGTCCTGGTTGGATACACAAGAACATGGTCGCCATTGAAGGCAGAGGAGGATGAAGAGATTCTCGACTTGTGGAACCGTTGCGCGGTCTCGTCGACGAAGAGTCTTATGGGTGACCCGCGATTCCACAAACATGTGACGTACACCCCAGAACAGCAACTCGGGTCGCGCCGGATGGGCGGAGGATCCGCGTTCGTAGTGGGATGGAAACTGGGGAATGGTGGTGACGGACGTAGTTGAGTCTTAGGCACGAAATCAACTTGCGGGATCTTGTGACCTTGTTGCAGGACTCACTAGGTGACGACGCAACAATTGCGCCCATAATTTTAGCGACACACGCAACGCAGCTGTCGCCCTTCAGTGGCAACAAGAAGGCGTGGCCAGTCCACTTAACAATCGCTAACATCAGCAAAGATATCCAGCGATGTTCGAGCGAAGGGGTAACGGTACTTGTGGGCTACGTACCTGTTCCAAATCTCGGCTTCATCTCCGACCTAGATGCACGCCGTGAGAAGCGGTGGGAAGTTTACCACGCCAGCGTGCGCGAGATCTTGTCGTCCCTCAAACAGGCGTCGGTGCGTGGTGTCGAGATGGTCTGTGCAGACGGAGGCGTCTGACGTGTATACCCAATCGCGGCCGCTCATATGGCAGACTAGGAGGAGCAGTGTACCGCGGCTTGCACGCAGAAGACCCGATGTCCGATTTGCGACGTGCCATTTCGTGGTCGAGGAGACGGCCAGGGGAAGTTACGCAGCACAATGCAACCCTCCAGGCGTTATGACACGATGCGCAAGGGTACTCCTTAACGCGACACAACCTTGGATCACGGCCCGTACAACGATACTGAGCTACTCTACCATTCGCGACCGGTCACTCGAGCTTCGTCCCTGACCTATTAGACCAAGTGCATAAATCCATGTTCCAAGATCACATGTTGCAACGCTGCATGCACATACCGGGCGCAGGAACTGTCGATAATCGGCTGACGGGTATGCCTCGATTCTTGGGCTCCGTCACTTCAAGCATGGAATCTCAAGCCTTATCAACTCGCAGTGGACGGGCACCGAATCGAAGGCGATTACCAAAACTTTTCTACCAATGATTGCAGGCAATCAGCCACCAGAGGCGGTCACGGCAACGCAATGCCTCGTGGACTTTACGTACCGAGTTCACCTTCAGCAATTGGATAATGATGACTTGGACAAACTCGACCCGGACCTTGCGCGATTCCATGACCTGAAGTGGATATTTGTACCGCGCGGTGGAATATAGAACTGGGACAACATACCGAAACTTCATATGTTAAGCCATTACGCGTATCTAATCCGGGAGTTTAGGATGACCGACGGATATAACACGGAGGCCTCCGAACGCCTACCTATCGACTGGGCAAAATTTCTTATCGAGCGTCAAACAAGGTCGATCCAATCGAGCAGATGATCACTAACCTGCCACGACGAGAGGCATGGGCCATGCAATGGATCTGGCTTGAAGACCAAGGGGTCATTCCAAAGCGTTACCTCAAGTGTCGAGCAAGCGAGGAAGCCGAAGGAACCGAGGGCAGACGGTGCAACAGAGAGGACGGAGACGGCGGGGATATTACGGACGAGGAGGAAAACGGAGGAGAGCAGGTGCAGGTTGAAGGGCAGGCGCCAAGCGGGTGCAAACAGCGCCACGACCACAAGCACCACCCTCATCTAGCTAGGCTTGTAACCAGCCGTCGTAATTCGCTTGATCCTCGCCGGTGGATTTTGTCGGCGTACGAGAGCGGCCTGTTTTGTCGGCGTATCAGATCGCCACTGGAGAAAGCGCCCGGCTGGACAAGCTGGTCCAGCCCCACGAAGCGCCAAAAATGTCACAGGGGAAGAATTTGAAAATATTTGCAAGCCTCGGGTAGCCTTGCTAGACAACACCGGACCAGGCTTGTGTGGAGTTACGAGTCTGGCCTGCATGATAGCTACGCTACCCCGCACCACAGTTGTGCGGTGCCACATGCCCGAGCTGGCATACCATCGGCGTGTGTTGCGAATAATATCAGGTCCAAAACACAAGACTAGAAAGCCCGGCGTTGTCTAGCCAAGAAAGGTGAGTCTGCGTGAGTCATCCACAACGCTGGGCCTAAGATGGTCGGAGCTGGACAATGTCTGACATCACCTGTACGACACACGGTACGAAATTCATATATTCCTTGTACGGTGTTTATAGCACACTACAAGGCCTAATCGCTATCCCATGACATCCACTACGAGCCATATAAAAACAGGGTCGAGGGAATAGCCCCCCGCCGCCGTACTACGATGAATTCCGCTGGAATGAATGCACAAACCAACAATCCCACCGTTAATCCGGCTCTCCTATCGCCTCCGCAGATCAACTACCAGGAGCTGGCCGATAAACTCGTCGATCCGGTCGCAAAAAAATCGCAGATCAAATTGCGAATCAAGTCGCAACGCAAGTCGCGAATCAAGTCGCGAATCAGGCGAATGCGCCACCCGTCCCGCACGCTGGACCGAGTCGGGCGCGGCAGCCTAGCGAAAAAAGAGGGAAGAGGGCGGAGCGGTGTGAGCTGATCCAGGTAAGATAGATTGAAACCGTGGATTCCTTGCTCACCACAGGATAGCGTATCATTACAAAGGTGATGAAGGACGGCTTGCGAGTCGCAGGGGTGAAGGATATTGGCTCCGACAGACAGCCTGGGCCGGACGATGTCGACGAGGACAACGAGGCCCCTTGGGTAATCGACTTTGACGCAGGGCCCGAAGCCCCGGTCAACCGTGAAGTTGTCGATCGGTGGATCAGTGAGGTAATCGGACACCAGGACGTAAGTACGAGTGCGTTATACATGGAAAGTAGTATGACTCACCTGCGCCGTAGATGAGCGCGCTGGTTAACGGTGGCAAAATATCCGGACACCAGTGCTCCCAGGCTTTCGTACGGAAGCTGCTGATCCACTCGTTTGACACCGCGAGGGCAAACATCAAACTTAACCAAGATGAGACGGGAGCGCTCCGAAAGCGGCAAGAGATGTCGAAAGACAACAGTAAGAAGGCGGCGAGACGGAGAGAGGTGAGTACGCGATTTTGGATACTCTAGTGTGCTTGTACTCACCGTGGTTACACCCTAATCCACCCAGCTATGCTCCAATCGACGCGAGGCCGCCAAAAACCGACTCTGGCGAGATTTGCCGATCCCAGACTCGTGGTTTGAGCCCGAGTATCACTCGGACAGTGAGTCGAATCCGGTGCCGGACCTGAGCCGTATGAGGAACACAATCACGACCGCGGCGTATAAGAAAATGCGCAATGGCGCTGATTATGAGATACTCACCCCGGGATGGAGGAACGATGAGGTAAGTCAGCGCACTACAACAAGGAATTCGGCGACATCTAGTGCTACTAACCTGGTTTATAGGTGACTCGTTTCCGTGCTCTCGACAAGAAGCATCAGAAAGTTACAGGGAACCGGCCGCAAGGTACACGTTACTATCATCCAACGACTCGGAGGTATGACATGGACGACATACTTGACGGCCTGCCACGCTGTATGCTTAACGAGGAGGCTTGGAACAACATTATGGATGAAGCGAAGCGGGGGATGGTGATCGAAAGCCCGCCTGGGTGGGACGAACTGACGGCGCCGCCGCCGGATGAAGGCACGGGTTAAATTGTATATTATCAGCGTCGTGATTATTCTACGAATCTATTGCGTGAACTACAAAGTTATCCGTCAGTGGCGTCATACGTAGCAGGCCTGCGCTCACGTTGGAGAGTGGTATAGTTACCCAAGTGGGCCGGCCACCGAGAACCGCTGTCATTCGAGCGCAGTGATGCAAAATCCGAGAGAATGGAATTATTTGAAGGCTGGGATCGTACCGATGTTTGACATGTCGTTTTATGCCGAGTGGTTCGCTGGGGGGAATGGTAAATGTCCGGCGTGTTGTACGACAAAAGATCAAGCTGGATATAATACTCACGCATCAGAACGCCAGATTCGGAGCGGTCGGAGATCAAGGTCCTCTTCGGTCACATCGACATACCAGCGGATCTTCACAAACCATGAATTTACATACCGCTCACCATCGTGAAATGGGTATGAAAATATCTCGGTTAATTCGCCTCGACGCTCGACGGATGCCTGGTTCCCCCATGCGACGCATGCCGCAACAATCCCATTCTGGGAGTTCGCGTGAAACATCCGGCCAGAATGTACTAGGTACGTACAGCGTTCCACCTCTTGGCCAACGACGGGCCCATCGCCCAGCGTCCTCACCGAGAGCCGGAATTGAGGCTCAGGGAGCATACGCTGGAGATAGCGTATCACCTGCTCATGCTCCCCTGGCTAAAGGCGGCGTTTGGAGTGTTGCTGGCTGGCAATTATCGTGCCTAGTGGAGGGGGGGAGGTGCTATTTTCGTAGTATTCTTGCCTGTCCACAACACGTCACGTACCAGGGGCACCCCAGGCAACCTCGACGGTCCCACGATTGAAACGCGTTGACTGAACGGGGAGTTGCGTCCATGCATGCAGTCCATCAGAGTCATCGCATGCGATCGAACGCACCTAAGGATAAATGAAAAAATAGCTTAGTTAATCACCCGAATTCCAGCCATACTCACTTGGCTTGCGAGACCTTGGCGTCGCAAGTGTGTATTTGCGTATGCGACTTCGACCTCCCCTCCTGTGTGGCGATTCGTATGCGCACTTTTCGTGACCTTGTTCAGCCACTCGCTCCCATATGCCCACATTTGCGGAGCTGGGCCGTAATCTTCTGTTTGCTCAGCGATATGGGTGCAGAGGTGATGGTTCGGCGCCATATTTTCAATGCCCCGGGCCTAAGGAACAAACAGGTTGCGTTAATCTAGAAACATAGCATCGTAGAGCGACTTACTGAAGCAAATTTTCGCAAATAACGCTCCAAGCACATCATACCATGCTGACGTTGCTCAGAGTCAATAGTCCGACCGGTGAGATTGGCTATTGCGATGGCTAAATCAATCGTTGACGCGTCATCGTTTTTCTGAAATGCGGTGTGGACCTTGAACTCAGGGTCATCGGCCATGTAGAGAGGCTCGATTTGCGGGTTGGAGGTGGAGGTACTTGGACCAGGGTTGTTCTCGTTCTGCTTGCGTGAACGGCGAGGCATCCGAGGTGCGTCTGGGAGGGGTGGCAACATGCTATCGGGCACTTTCCCGCCCAGCGATCGCTTCAGCTCCTTCCTTTCCAACACTGCACGCTCGTAGTCAACCCTCCGACGCCGATAGTCTTCCATTGACCGTTGTTCAGCCGATTCCGTGTCGATTCCGCCCCAGATCACCGGTATCTTAAAGTTGTCAATAAATGTTGTCGAAAAGGAGTGGTTGAGCACACTCACAGCAATTGGGAATATCACACTAATCAGCGTGCGATACTGGTCGGATGTTAGCGAGCCCCCTTCCTTGGTGCCGGTTTTAGGGGGTGGCCGCCCAAGGAAGTCGGGGAGCTGGGCCTAGTCCATGAATGAGTGCACTGGCATTGATACAAACATGTAATGAATCATACTCACCGATTCTATTACCGAGTGTAATAGTCGAGTTCAAGCGCATGGCCTTCACGGAGGCGTTTGAATTCGAGCCAAATATCTTTAATTTGCCATTTAACAACTCCTGTGCCGTGCGGGATGGTTAGGTAACAAAAGCACAACAGTAATTCAAATAAATAACCCACCAAGGAAAAAACAATGCATTGGATCAACGACGATCATGCGAGCCCCATCCCAGTACGGAAGCCGAAGAAAACATGTCGGACGGTAGCCACCGGACACAGAGGGTGTAGCCTTGTGCTTGAGGAACTCGCTGCGCTTGTGCTTTTCGAGTGCTTCGTATGCAGCTGCTGCCGCATGATGCTCTCCGAGTGTCCGACGATCGTGAACTAAAGGCATTTATGTTAACCGGGAATTAAAAATAGTCGTGCACACTCACCTTTATCCAATTTATCTAAATCGTCCTTGTGGCACCAACACTGCGTACAAAAATAAGTACCCGACACGCCTGCTGTTCCACTGAGCTTCCGAGCAGCTGGGCTATCACAAATACATAGTACAAGGGCTGCCTTGATCGACTGCACACGATTGCCTGTCTCGCGTGTGGACGGTGAGCATGCATGAGTCATCGTAACATCTGTTTAACCCACCATCAAACCGGGTTTCTGGAGTATCCCATAGTACACGTAGCTCATCGATCAGTGGCTGGAGACAATTGCTCATCTGGTCGGTTTTGGTCTCGGCAGGCCCAGGCAGAGTCCCAACAAGAATCATGTTCTCCGGGTTCCACCTGCGGGCAAACCTCGGGTCACAGCCATTGGGATAAGCAAAAACACACACCTTAGCTCCGGCGGTAAGTTTGCAATCGCAATCGCAAGGACATCAGTAGAACGCCCTCGGGCACCGACCATCGTAGTTGAATTAAACCTTGGCATTGTCAGCACCTAGGCAAGAATGTTGTCACATAAGAACTCACCAGTCGAGCGTCAGGATCAGACCAATTTCGTCTCCCTCTGGCGTAAAGAACAGCTGTCCATCCGGACCCTTGAGCTCCGACCACACCCGACCATGCTGGATGTCCTCTTTGACGTCGGGATTGCGGTCTGGGTGTTGGACATGTGCCTTGTGCCTACGAATCGCATCAATAATATCTGGACGGGAGAGCAGCTTCTCCAACTGCTTGATCAACGAACGATACGTGAACGAGAGGATAGGCTTGTATGCCGTTCGAAGTTCGCCACGTTTGTTGGTGTACGAGGATTGCTTCATAAGCTCGGTGCCACACAAACAAAGAGTCTGGGTGTCACGAGGGAGCGAGCGTAGCCGTGTTAGTATGTTGCAGTCCATATTGGGGCAGACCGCATATCGTTCGCCATCCGACGTGATCCCAAAGCGCTTGAGTAATGTTTCGAGGGACTGCGAGAGGGGCCCTGCCATCGGCTCTTCTTCTATCGATATCAGATTGTCATACTGTGAGCCCAACAGTTCGGAAGCACACCTGAATAATGTACTCACCATCTTCGTCAGGTTGCTCCTGTTTCCATCGGGTGAAGGCGCCATCGCGTCCAAAAGCACAGTTGCAGGATTTAAGGAAGTACTCGACGCCAGCCTTTGACAGGCCATAGTGGGTTTGCAGCTGGAGTGCAAGTAACTCGAGGAACCGAACGTGGTCTGGGGCTTTTGGCAAGGTCGTGGCCTCAGGTGGTGCATCGTGGTCGGACAGCAGGCTGTCATTGTCGAGTGGTACGTCATCCCTGGGTTGTGTGTTGTTGTTGGCTTGCACGTCGTCGCCGATTTGTGAATCGCTGTCGGGAGATTGGTGTGATGGGGCAAACTCGGGTAGGGGTATCAGCTCTGAGAGGGGCAATATGCATCCCAAGGCCATGCTCTGGCGCGTTAGGTGTAGGTGTACGCGAGGAGTGCCAGTCAGAGTCGTCTGCTTCTCGAGTGTTAGTAATGCGTAAGTAGATGTGCCGATATCAAACACACCGTCGAGTTCCGGCTCGTCTTCAGCTTCAGAAGGCGAGTGGCTACTAGTTCTCGGAGACATGCTCGATGAGGCACGACTTTGGGGACCTAATTATGCGATTTCAACAAGCTCGTAATGTCAATATGTAGAAATATATTCTCACCGATGTCGAGCGGACGAGGTGGAGACTCAACCTCCAGGATGCCGTCTGCGTTGTCCGGTGGGCCGCCACCGGCGATCCCTTCATCATCCACCTCACCAGGTAGCGGTGGTAGTGTGGTATCGTAATACCCCTAATCCTCCTGCGCCAGATCGACTCCAGGTGTTGTTGGGGCCTTAGATTCCCACCGGGAGGATTCGGGGATCTGGATAAGGTGTTTGGGTAGGGGCGCCTAGCATAGTAGGTCGCAGTTCAGTAATCTTAGCATATACATATGATTTATTGTACTCGCCTGTAGCTCTGAGCGTAGGTTTCGAACCCTCTGCTGGTTCTGGCAACGCTTATATAAATCTGGGCGGAGTGGCCTCCCCTGATGCACTGCACAGGGGCATGCGATAAGCTTCCTTGGAAGACCGATGTTCTACCGGGTACGAGTCAATCAGAGTCGTCAAGAACCAAGGACAATGCGTCAACCTACAGTCCTGTTCCTGCGTGGCTTGGTGCACAGTCGGTTGCGAGGGACCGATGTATCATCTTCTAACTGCGAGGGTGAGCAGAGTGAGTAATTTGGCCGAGACGTGCCACAAGCGACACTCACCAAGTCGTCCTCCTCCATTTCGGCTGCCTAGTCGCCCAAGAGCAAGACGCACGATATCAATGACAGTTAGTGTTAGTGGATAGTAATTATCCAGGAGGGACGTCGGGGATCACACGAGGCGGCGCAGAGGAGGGAATCAACTTGTATTAGCCATCGATTGGAGTATATATACATGAACCGTCCAGAGTCGCTCAGCATTGTCCACCTTGGCGCAGGAGTGCCGCTCGCGCTCTCCAGCTCTGTGGAGGCCTGCTCGACTGCCTGGACCACCATTTTCGAGGAGTGCTGCACGAGGAATTTCCTAGTTCACGTGATGCGCCGGATAGTTGTGCCACACGGCAGCAGGTTTTCCAGCTCTGAGAAGGATTTCATCACGACGTTAGACCTTGGCTAGACCACTGAGTTTCTTGGGGCTTCTAGAAAACCGTGTTATTCTCTTGTCTAGCTCCCGTCTAGCCGGGCGCTTTCTCCAGTTATATAAGAGCTACCTGTTTTGTCGATGTCAGGTGATCATCCGTTTTCGGCTGTGTTTATTTAGAGGATGTTTGCGCGAGTTCAACTTGGGGCGAGGTCAAGCCTGTGCTAGGCTCGTAATGAAAGAGGGGGGCGGCACGTGAGTCAGGGCTCAGATGGCCAAGCAAACAACAAACAAACAACGCGAGAACGGCTGGTCTAATTTACCCACAATTTACCTGTGGAGTTCGGCCGAGCCCCGTCGGCGATCGAGTGAAGTTTGACATCCTTTTTGACATAGTTGAACTCGAGTTTGCCGCTCGGATCGCCCGGCCTTCAACTTCACCAGTCCTCGATAAGTGCCCAAACGCGTTTGTACGTGATCGTTGAACTCTGCCTGCATGTTCCTCTTGATCGCTGTAGCAAAAACCTGGCTCGCTGCGTGAACGGCAAGAGCGGTTTTGGCAGTTAGAGGCATGGAGATGTTATGTAAGGTTTTGCGATAGCATTCATACAAGCCTAAGACACGAGCATATGATAACTAAGCTCCTGGACGCAAATGTTGTATGACTTCACCGTGCGTAAATGCGTGCAGTGTTGCACGCTTGGATGCAATTCGCAATCTCGGTCACATCAAAGCAGCGCTTAGTCATCTGCTTGGTCAGTGTCACGGGTGCAAACATCCTCTTGCCACAATCTTTCCCTCACCGTCGTTGTCAACAGGCTCACCCTTAAACCCCTCCGAAACGCTGCAATCAAATCTTTGTCTTCGGCTCCGATGTCTGCCAAGCTAGGCTCTGTTTCAAACTCATCCTCGGACACGTCGCTTGTCTCCTCAAGCCCAAACTCTTCTTCGTTTTCGCTCTGGCTGCGGTCACTTCCTAGAGCTACAGCACCCAGTACGGTACTCTGGGACTCCTGGTTGGCCAACCTGCTCGCCCCACGCTGTGTCTGAGCCCTCTATGACCCCAATTCGCCTGGACCTTGTGGCGGCGCCATATGCGACACCATTTTCGACACGGCCAGGTGTTAGTACGCTTGTTGGATTGATCGAAACCATTTGTTGTATTGGTTCAATGCGCTTGACGGCATCCGACACAGGCTCGTCTGCGCCGAACAAGGTACGCCTTGATGTTTTTCGATACATGTTCTTGTTATCAAGACTGTCGATTAATTTGGCGATGTCTGTCAACAGATCTAGTGAAGTATGAGTAGATCCTAACCGCCGGTCGAAGATTTTGTTCATATCCCTCGCCAGCGCACGAAATGTTTCAACGCATGGCGAGATAGCTTCGTCCCAGGGCCATGCCGCGTTGCTGCCGCGAGCCTTGCATATAGTCCGTTCCGAGCTAAGTGTCACCCGCAGAGGATTGATGCCTGTCAATTCTTACCTTTATCCACAGATTATTAAGTTCTTAGTTGTGGTCAAGGCCGATCCACGAGCTCCGATGACCAATTGTGTCAATAACCCAGTTCTTCAAGACAAGATTACTTTGCGCTCTGAGTATATTTATTATGTAATTTATATGCGTCTCTACTTACCGAAGTGGTTGCGGGCCAGACTTTCTCGACATGATGGATGATATACAAGATCTCCTGCGCATAACGCGTCCGCCCAACTCCACGAAATGAGAGCGCGAATATCTTCAACCAATATCCAAATATGTACGTTGTCGAGGAGCCCCGTATGGCCGCGGAGGTTTGCCGGACCTAATCAGAAAGAAGGAGATATGGTGTATGAGCACGAGGTGGTGTTCATGCGCGACACCTGGAACGTACATGAAATTTGGTCGGCGGCCAAGCGCGGGGACCCGGGATGCGTCTTGCTTATCTTGCAGGCTTTGGTCACTGTGTCGGCCACGAGCCGTTCCAATGATCGTGATAAGTTTCGTTTGCCGTCTTTTAGAGGAGCTGGGTTAAGATTTTGGGAGTCAAGGTTCGTCAAGAGTGTAATATAACGGCTGAGCGTTTGACATCCCGGTTCTAGAGTTAGGCAGTGGATTACGCGAGCAGCGAGGGATACGTCGATGAGGTGCTTGGCCAATGTGTACTGGATAGGTGGGGTCGTCGACACAGGTTTTCGCTCAAGTAGCTGTTATGATAATAGAGTGAGCCAGGGTTATGCGCGCCAGCAGTGTTCTTCCCAAGGTGTAAAAGCAGATAGCAAGTTACTACGGCCATAAGAGCGTGAAATAGCCCAATGATGAATGTGACGTTGCGGAATGAATTCTCTGATAATCCTGCCCTGCTCGAGCCTCTTTCGCCGAATATAAGTTTAAAATAAACTTTGGATCACCAGCCACAAGCTGAATCTGCTTTCCAAATGATTCCGAGGTCGTGTCATGCCGACAGTCGCATACAGCCCCTCCATGACCTTGATTGTTCCATCCACGGTTGATTCGTGAATCTTTATTGCGGGGAGTGGGTATGTCCACGATGTTTGGAGGTCGACGAGATGTTCTGTGGCCGGCTGCGATGCCTCCGGGAGCTGCATATGTTGACCAAAATCGCTTCCAGCATTCTCAATCAATATCCTGGGAATCGCATGGACCATCAAGCGACGCTGAAATGCTTGTTCCTCGTCAGACAGGATGATGTCTTCTGGCTCGATAGCAGGTGCCTTGAGAACGGCACCGTGTGCCCTCTCCTGGCCAAGTGGTTCATCGGTTGGACCATACAGCTCGGATGCGGTTGCACATGTGCCGTTTATAGGCATGTCTAAAGTAACATAGATGTTCTTTTAGTCCTGCACTGATATAACAACCCTACATTGTTTGGGTATAAAATGCGTGCCAATTTTTCCAAGGATTGGCTCAGCCACTTTAAACGTTACGTCGACGTTATCGAAAACTAATATGACTAGTATGTTCTATCCGACGATTTCCTCCACCTCCTTGACACATGCACTAGCAAGTATCTTCAATGGACCAGCAGGAGGGTCCTGTTCAGCTTGATGCGACTCTACTGGCGTCATTTTGGGGTCTGTCATTTGTCGCTACTTATTTGCGAACCTTGACACCAAAGATGATCTACAACTGTCGTAGAAGTGACTTGTAGAGAATGCTGCCAAGGTCTGTGACAAATACACAGATGTGTACGCGGTTGAAGAACTTCAGATGGATCGCAAGTTTGCAAAACTAAGCGAAAAAAGGAAGATATGGTGTATGAAAATGCGTTATTATTCATGCGAGACATGCTCAGCGTACTTGAAATCCGGGCTGCGGTCAAGCGCGGGGACCCGGGCATGGCTTACTTATTATGAACACGTTTGCACTATCTCTCCAAGGAGTCGGACGTACCCATTATGCGAAAGACATCCTTTATATAGCTCATCACATTGAAAAAGTTTGGCCTACCCCCCTTCAGTCAGCTAAGTTGCCTCTATAGAACTTCGAAATATGCTCACCCATACGCATATAGTGACATAGTCCTCAAAAACTGGATTCTCAACACCACCGGCCGCCCAAACTCTTGGGTCGGTCTCGGTCACCATCAAAAACACGGAAACCTATGGATAAAGGTAAGAACATAAGCGCGGGTGTGTTAGACAGTAACACTTACCTTCAGATAGACGAGATATAAAGCACATGGCAGTAATGCCGCTTGGTCCTAGATCGCCGCGATCTCGCCGTGCGTAGAAGCGTTTCGAGCGCTCGCAAAAGACTTGAACGGTATGCTTGGGCGACGATTGAGGCCCACACACATCGCCCAATCTTTCGACAGACATCGTAAAAGTGATCAGTAGTCTGAAAGAACATGAAGTTTATCAATTAACACCGGGACGAACCTTGCACAACGAAGACAAGCCAATCCTGGATGCCGAAAGCGCAGGGATAAACGTCCTACTTGACTTCAAATTCGGCCGGTTGAAAGAGTAAAATCACTCCTTCAAATTGACACAGGAAGTATACCGCCGACCAATCGTGTCAGAGATGGTACCACACCCGGCACCACAACAGCACCTATCCGAGACTCAGACCAGCCTATCAGGAGTTCAAATTCACGGCGAGACGGACGAAGGGGTATCCCAAGAGATGCCTAGACTCAATATCAATGTTGAGGAGATCGAAAACGGCAGCGAAGACGACGATGATCAAGAAGGGCTCGGTGGAGAGGGGTGTGAAGTGTCAGAGGAAAGGTTTGAGACGCAACCTGAGCGAGGAGACATCGATTTCCAGGACGAAGATTTGACCGCTATGGTTCCTGGCATGTTCGACAACAATTTGGTTGGGAATGATGGTGAGCGCGGAGTAACAAGCCCGAGGCGTTGGGCTCATGCCGCTTACCCATCAGATGACTAAGCGCCAGTTTGATGTGACCTCAGTCACAAATCACCTCTCGTCGGGCAAAGCGTTCTGGGGTGGGAGAACGGTCTTGAGGGCCTGTATTCTACTGTTCAGATGCAATATGTAATTGATTTCAATGTGCTTATGAGATAAATGTAGGCTTATACCTCAATTGCATGTCCTTCATCGCCAGAACATCTATCCAGCCAAGACTGTAGTCTTTTTGTTTCTGAAGCGACCGGAAGGGTCGAACAGACGCCTGGCCTCACTTCTGCGTACATCTCAAATCCCTAATATGTTTGTGGGTAGGACGTGGCCGGATAATTTGAGCGCTCAACTTGGATTTGGCTATGTCAAACTCAAACCGATCACCGAGGGAGCTCGGCCAAAGTCCATAGGTAAATTTTACTAGCCGTTCTCGCGTCGTGCTTTCCCCTTGCTTGTGCCTTAGTTGCGGATGTTTGGTGCCTGAGCACGTAACCGAGAACGGCTGGTCACGAGCCTACCCTCATCCAACCATCTACACCAAACGTCTGACCAAACCCAGTGTCAGCGGACGTAATATAATCCACTGCCACGAAGCCCCCGACTTTGTAGATACCATAAAACGTTATGTCTCGCGGCTCCCGAATGCAGAGGAACATGCTCGAACCCTAAACAAGGATTTTCAGTCTGGCGTTTGGACACGCCTGTCTCGTGCACAATTCACTCCCCTCTGCACCATTAGTAGGGCGCGGCAAAGGCCTTATTTGCGCTCGCCCTACCGCACTCTGCTGTCGCCCGAACCGTCGCCGAGACGATGCATTCGATACGGTTTTGTTGGAGATGGACCGAGTCTTGCGGTATATATCGTAAGTATCTCTTTATTTCATCGAAAGCTTTGAACACGCTATGCTAATGCATCTTTTCGAGAAAGGTATTGCGTTGCACGTGTGCACGTCATCTTCCAGCCCCCACATTCTGCCACGAACTTACCACCGACCCATTGGCGTTCGTTGAGCTATTCGGAGAGTTTACTATGCATAGAAACACCCCATATCAACTCGCCCAACCCTCCCATTTCCCTCGTAATGGCCGTCGTGCGACACAAGTCGTCCCCGTGTCGAAGCTACGAATGGCGCGCCACCTGGTGTCGCGGTACACGTCGTACCGCTCATCGTCGCTTATTGCATCGAGCACCGACCTCTTGTCACTTTCGTCTCAGTTCTTCCTCAACCATTATGCTACTTACTATTTTTCTCGTTGTTTGATTTCTGGCGGAAGGCTTGCCAACGTTGAGCATATGTACCATGTAACTCTCAGGTTTGGTTAACAATATAGCTTTGCTGAACTTGTTTGCCGTATCGCCTCTTGCTCGTTTTTTTTGTAACGAAATTGCCCTATGCCGAAGAGACCATTACTACCCGCAACCTAAGTATTCCCCTTCCGTGTGAATGTCAAAATACATTCTATTTGAATAGCAAATCAAGCTACCGAAGGATCCGTCTCCCAAGCGTCACCTTACCCGCTACTAAACAGCCAGCCTAAATCTAGGAAACTAGCCCATCTTCTCTTTGACGACAACGCGAGCCTGCTGGCGCTGCAAAGGGCTCCAATGCTCATCGATCCATGTAAACTTGAGGCAAGGGTTGACGGCCATAGCATACGCATAGACCGGAAGGTCCCGAGCCTTTGCAACGTAGGCTTCGAGCTTCCGGACACCACACTCGATGGCGTGTTGCAACTCGGGAAACTTGTAGGTGAGATCTTTCAGTGCCTGGATCAGGCCCGTCTCGTGAACAGGAAGTGCAAGCGCAAGCGTCGGGGTGCACTCGGCTGAAAGAAGCTCCTGGGCATTATGTAGGACAGACAGCACGGAAACAATGTCCTGAAGGACCTCGAACTGCTTGTGTGAGACAACAGGAATTTTTAGATCAAGGTGTGAATAGGAATAGTGTAAAACAGCTTAAGCAAGGTTTAGCACCAATACTACAATGAACAAAGTGGCGAAATACCGGATAGAGCTCCAAATACCGCATTATCATATTGTAGGTCGGTGACCATCGGGTCTCCGAGTCACAAAGGAGTTGTAGCGCTAGTAAAATCAGTATCTCCCCGTACTTGGTCTTGAAGAGACTATAGAAATTCCCATCTTGAATCGTCGTACGGAACTCTTCGCGTCGAACGTCGCTACTACGCATGGACCTGATTGAATCCCTGCACGCGGCGATAATTCCAGACTCCAAGGCATCGAGATATGCAGAGATATCAGGGTAGAGATCATACCCTTGGGCGGCGTTTTCTTCACGGAGTCGCCGCGCTGCTTCAGGGAGTGCCTTCAATATTGCGTTGACAGCAAGATAGATGACATGAGGGAACAGCTAGTGCGAAAGATTAGGAGAACATTGAGAAGTTCAACAAATGAAATGCTCCCGAATGCGGTTCAGATCACGACCGAAAACGAATCCTCGCTTCGTAAAAACATCCTCAAGCTCCTTCATGAGCGTATCATTCAATTGCCGACGCATTGTCAAGTGTAATATGTCCGATCTTAGTACACTCGTTACCATCGGTTGAATCAATTAGCTGATATACATACCTTATGAGTTATCCCGGCCTCTTCGGGTACTGAAAACAATGTCTGTTCTATGTTTGCACCAGTATGGTGCCCCTGGATGCGACAGAAAGCAATGAGATGCTCTGCCAATTTGCCTTTGCTGCTGATGTAGTGCACGGTCATAGCCATGAAGGTACGCAGCACGTCATCGCTCCACAAGTCTGACGCGATTGAAATCCGACCAAGAGCGTTCTAAATTTTTAAAAGATTTCAGCAGCGGTTTGGTTTGGATGCTAGCGAATAACATACCTGGAGCTCAACCTTGATTCACTTTTTTTCAGCTACATAGAGGTCGCACGCAGTTTGAGCGACCTTCTTTTGGTGGGGGATATCGACATCGTGTAACTTCGACGGGGCTCGGCTCGCCATAAGCATCAATCAGTGAAACTCTTTTGACTCAACCACATTCATCGCCTATAGTAGAGCGGAATTAGATAAACACGAGACCCCTACAAACTTGCAGACACACACCTGATCATCTACTGCTGCCCACGCTGCCAGACACTCTGCAAATCGCTCTGGCGAGTAAACTGGCTCACTCTCATCTATTTCGGCCTCTACATGCGTTCGGGGTCGTATCCCTGCTGCCTGAAACGCCTCCAGGTGGTATTTCTCCATATGTTCACGGATGCGACCCGTGAGGCCGCCTTCTCGGCTGCCCCAAGTCTTCCATTACCCCTGTCTCTCCTAGTTGAAAGTCCAAGCTCATCAATATTTAAATTATTTGGACGTGTTTGCTAAACTCAGAAACAGTGGATGCACCGAAGACGTGGTGTATCGGGGCGTCGAAATTGGGTAAACGGTTTGCAGACAGCTAATAAAGGGTGTCATCCTGGACAATGGTATTGCGGTCGCTACCTGGAGGGCTTGAAATCGTAAGACAGCCTCTGACAGAGTGCCAAACGTCGTAGGCCTCTCCGGGTGGGGCATTAGAAGGCTGGGGCTGGGAGGACGTACACGGCCGCGTGATGGAGTATAACTGAGTCTCCTGTGGCTTAATACCTAAACTGATGAGGCGAGCATCAGAAATCAGCCATATCGGCGGGATCTTGTGATGCTGTGCTAACACATGTTTCTAATTGCATCGGGCAACAGTTCTGCGACAGGGGAGAGCGTTTGTTGAGGTGGTGAATTTAGACTCATAAGGCATACAGCTTAGTAGATGTTTGAGGCTGCGGGGTGGTGACACAATTTTAAGGGATGATTGGTATGCTTGGAGATGAGTTTTTGGTTGTGATTTTCTTGGTTCAAATCACATGTGTCTACACGGTTGCACTAATCATTTTTTCGACGACCGGAACCAACCATGCATATGCTATGTACTTGGGCAAAAGGGTAATGTTTTTCACACTAGCTTAAATCCTACACATCCACAGATCTTACGGTTATTCACATGCGGTGAGAATAGGGTACAATTATCATACTCGAGTCGTGTGGACCCAAACGTTGGCCCAACGTTGGACAAATGATGGGATCACGTGGGCTCTGGTGGTCGTGCCAGCCGTTCGTTTGTTCCAAGGTTTGTTCCCACCTTCCTCCTCACAACCACCCTCGCCTCGATCCCAAAATGCCCAGGTATAGCAAGAAGAATGAAGATGACGTCGGTATGTGAAACACTCATATTTCTAGGCTGAGATTTGACTCCGGTTATTAGATATGACGTTGGTGCTCCACCAGCCTGGCGGATCGTACAAATGTACTATCTGCCCGACATTTGCTGACGTACAGAACTTGAGCCATTTGCGAAAGCATCTCGCCGGCAAAGCTCACCTGAAGCACGTCGTTTATCACCAGCGTCGCGAGCTTGAATCGCGAGATACGTCGCAGCAGTCTACTTCTGCCCTCCCACAACAACTTTTAGATATTGAGGTGAGTACCTTTGTTGCAGACAATATTATGGCGCATTAGAGAGACTAAATTGGTTGACAACATAGGACTCGGTCATGGACCTACCGCACGAGGGTGTTACAGAAGCTTCTGCCGATGACAGTGCAAGCGTCAGCTCAACTACATCTTCGATTGCTCCGTGTTCGACTGCTCCACCACTTCCACCTCCACTCCCTAGCCAACCTCCACCCCCAACCTATAATTTCTTCGACGATTATGTTTACCAAGACTTTGATGACGATCTTGTCGCACCAGAAACCATTGGGCACGATTTGCAGAACCTACCGGGATTTGGACCGACAAACGCATGGACAACCGGTAAGTCTCCTAAGCATACGCAGACCAGATATACCACTTACTGGTTGCTCCCATAGATGGCTCCCACGTAAAGCCACCTAACTATCCTTCGCCTGCAAGCGATCTTTGGCTTCCGTTTCCCGACAAAGCGGTAAGCTATTCATGCGTTACTTGCATCGCGAAATTTAAATGCTAGCGCCTTGCAGCATTACTTGACGTACTCGTTGTTCAACACTTCTCACATTCGATTCTCGCGCCCACAACAGGAGGCGATTCTTGACTGGGCCCGGGAGATGGGCATGTCACCAGTTCCCACGCTGTACTCGCTGCAATCGTGCCAAGCAGAGTTGACGAAGCTATCTGGCATTGGTCCTCGTATGTTCAAGACCGATTCAGGTCATATGTATTATGTGAACTCTCTTGATGATATGCTCAAACAGGTCTGTTCCCGCCGAGCAGATTGTAATATTTAGATTCTCATGAATAAATTAGGATTTCCCCAACCTACACGTACGAAAACACATGAAGTTTTATCCCAGTGACGGTCGAGGACCTTGCACCGAGTTTTGGGATGCTAACGAGCTTGCCCATGGTGAAAACCTTTCGCAGCTGACCCCAATGGCCTCGAATGGGAACAAGACGTACTTTGTACGTGAGATTTGTGGCCTTTCGGATGGCTCACTATTTGTCCCCGACATATTTTTTCAACAACGTGATAATGAATTGTGGGCTCGCGGTCGCTCAGTTGTGACAACAGGGCTTGTAAATAGATTAAAATTTATTGTTTGTTTGAATACTCACCTCTCGTAGCCTGATATTGTACAATATAGCCTTGCAAACACATGGATCGAGCAGCCGCTTTCCGCGTTTCTTCAGGATTGTGTGCAGCTTCGTACCACTTTTCCGCATGGTTTGCACGTCGACGGTATGGACAGCCTACCTTTGCTCTCTTTTATTCCTTGTTAATTGGTTCCTCACGTTATTTAGCCCATCGTACTTATACATTAGATGGACATGCGCTTCGTGAGAAGGCACAAGGCCGGCCAGTCTATTCGATTCCATTTGTGCTATTCGTCGACGACGTATCTGGTAATGTTAGCAAGCAGTGGAACAAACACTGGTGCTGCTACCTCTCAAACGCTCTCTTCCGCGTCCAGAAATGAGCAAACGGATGAATATACGATTCATGTGCACAACTCAGCACGCTTCGGCAATAGAGATGCTACATGGTGTATGCGAGGTTTTCAAGTAGGTTTTACTTTTGTTTTGATAGAGTATCGAAATGAACAGCCTATTTTGAATCTCGCAGGGAATCGTTTGAAGAGCCCGTTCTCGTGTGTGATGCTAAGCAACATTGCGAAGTTCTTGCCCGCCCCTATATATATGTTATCGCTGGTGACAATCCGATGCAAGCTGCTGAATGCAGTCACACCGGCCTAAATTCAAACATGCTCTGTCGTACATGTACGGCTGGAGGTACTACGAAGCACAAGGCATCTGACTCCGGCTATTCCGATTTCTTCAAGGTGCGTATATCTGCTATAACTGGCATATATGCTTGCTTGTATTAACCAAACCGCCTTGTATTGGCCTGCTACAGCCTGGCATTCTACGCAACACAACACAAACAGTCGACTTCATCAATGAACAATATGAAATTGCATTCACCGCAACTAACGTTGACGCTCTAACAAGCCGACAGTGCCAGACTGGAATCAAGGATGTTATTGCGCAGCCACATCTCGAATAAAGGAGAGATAACAGCTACAGAAGACTAGGCGACCCATGTCAGAAATCTCAAAAATTCCCCGTGAATCATTTCTCCAACGTAACCTACAAATCAAGATGAACCCATTGCTTCTCGTTTCGGGTAAGCTCAATTGTTATTTTTAATTCTCCGTGGTTCACTATTCAGCAGATCTTGATGTACACCTCGATACACCCACAGAATCTCTGCACACCATCCTACTCGGCGTTGTGAAGTATCTTTGGGGGCAGTCTGTCTATGTTATGGAAAAGGGTAAAACCTTCGATACCTTTTCTGCTCGACTTCGTTCACTCTCGACCACCGGCCTTCTAAGCTTCCCTATCCCCACCTACATCTTCACAAACCGCGGGAGTCTCAACGGAAAGCATCTGAAGATATTGGGTCAAACTATGGTATTCTGTATTTACGACCTCGTATCGCGCAATTTGTTTGATTGTTGGCGTACAATAGGGCGATTGATGGTCCTCCTTTGGTATTCGACTATCAACGATTTGGATGCATATAACGTGAGCATTTGTACCAAATTTGGTGGCCTACTTACGTTTCTCTCGGGCTGAGCTAACGGCTGCTGTTGATGATTTTTTGCACACACTCGCAAAGTGTTCTCCTCGCCTTATTGCCGATAAGGGGAAGATACATCTACTGGTTCATATGATGCTGTTTGTAGCACGGTTCGGGCCGCTTGTAAGCTGCAACACAGAACGCTACGAGCCTTTCAATGGGTCGTTCCGCCAGTGCTCTGTGCTAAGCAATCGGCATGCCCCTAGTCTCGATATCGCCAAAACATTTCATATATTCGACCAAGCACGTCATCTCGCCGCGCTCTTGGAGGCTACTACTATGACCCCAGCATACAAAAGTTCTCGCAGGCAGGTGGAGGGGTACTTGAACTTGGACAATATAGTCGGTTCATGAGCCGAGTCCTTGGAATCAAGCAAGATAACGCTAGTCCAGTACCCGGTAAGCAGAACAAGTTTTTCTTCTTGATTTGCTGATACGAATTGATTCTTGAAGGTACTGTGACTGTATGTCAGAAGGCGCAGCAGGTAACCTGGGGATCAAGCAAGTCGTCAAGCGCACCTTGTCCCGCATATATCGACCCCACTTGCACGCTGAAGGCCGCAGCGGAGTTTGTATCGCAAAGCGGCGAACGTGTCTCCCCAGATCATTATGTAGCATACGAGGTAAGTCTCCCAGGCCTGTAGATTCTAGTGCCGAACTGCTAACTAAATCACAAGGACTCTGAATTGGGCTGTTGTCTCGGGCAAATCTACGAGATATTAATCCCATCTGGCAACCAACCTGGCTGTGCAACCCTTTACACGTTTTCATGGATTTCAATCGACCCGTCGACCTGCTTGCCAGTCGTGCGGCGTGAGCAGCCCCTCGAGACAGTACGATTATCAGTACGAGCCTGGTTATTTCTCACATTATCGTTATCACACTAACATGACTACCTAGTCTGTCATGGGGATGATCAATCTCCAGCACTGTTGTAGTCAATCACGGTGCACCACAGGAACCCAGGCGGTCCAACAGGAGCGCCAGATATCAGGTGCGACTGTACAAACGATTTGACACAGCGAAGACCCACTCTTTTTGGTCAACATCTATTCGCTGCACAACTACAGCCTCGTTTCTCGGCTGGCTGATCAATATCTTCCTGGCTTTCTCCATTCATGCCATCCGACTACGAATCTATTCGACTTTGGGCAGCAGGAGAGAACCGCAAGCCAACAGTACCCGAAAAGCAAGCGGCTGATACGAATCCTCAAGGCGAGGGTACAGGTAAGTACTTTATTCACGTAGACATGTTTTTAAATGACACAATACATGTCTCATGGAAGCGCAATCATCAAACAAGGCAAAATCGGGAAAAGGTGCGCAAAAGAGCAAGCAAAAGGGAAAGCAAAAAGAGGTGGCAAAAGACAGCGGAGCGATCGCACAGGCTGATACATTAGCTGGTCCAAATACCCAAGACGAAGGCACGCATATATGCAGGTTCCAGGTATCTTGTGTTATTGACGTTTTACTTACCCTTTCGGATGAGCTCCCCGTTGGGTGGCTTCCCCATTGGAGCGTTGAGCATAACGCTTATTTCTTTTATAACACAACCACAGGCGATCGAACTTGGAACGACCCACGCCTGCAGTAATTAGTAATTCCAGACATCAACCATCAGCGACACGTCCGGAATTTATCACCAGAGTTTTCCTTGGCACAATTCCAAGTCCGACAAGGTATGTTTATTCGGTTCAACCACCACGTTCAACCTGACCACAACCACCATCCCCAGCCACCTTTCCAGCTCAATCGCTCCAACATTCGTTTTTTTCTCTATTTTTTTTTCAAGCTCATCCATCGGACCCATAGCTTTTGTTCCCTCTCCTTCCCTCTCACATCGCCGTTCATGGATTTTGCAGCTATGTTGAACAACGTGCCACCACTGAATGGCAACCCACCTGCTCCCCCAGGCGTCGATGACAACATGATTGACCCTGAGCTTCTCAACCAGCAAGCTCCTGGCATGCGAGCCGATGAAAATGGCCATCGCCGCCGCCGCCGTGACAGCGGCTCTGAGGACGAGGAGGAACGTGTTGCACGGCTCTCCGAGTTTGCAGAACAGTCGATGGACCGGCATAACCTTCAGGGAGATAGGCGTGGCGCAGTTCGAAAGTTCGCTAAGGTACGTCAATGTTGCCCAAGTATACCGTATCTAACAATTTATAATAGCTTGATAACCAGCAGATGCTTATCGAGCTCCTGGTTATGAACATGAGCAAGGAACAGAAAGTCTCTTCGACAGCAGCACGCGATTTTCTCAAGATGCCAGCTTACACCGTGAGTTTATCCGCTGCTGTGAATCATGATTGTTAATTCGTATGCTAGTTTTTGTGGGGTAGAAAGGCATTATCACTCGCTTAAAGGTTGCGCTGCTTGCGCCATGCATAATGTTTTACGTTACCCCACTTCAAGAATGGATCCTGGTAAGAACACTAGTAGTCACGCTTTTGGACGTTTTATGGACACAGTAAAGGCTGACATCCAGCGAAACCCCGTGCCTTGGGGCATGCCTCTCGAGGTTGTTAACGACGCAGCGCAGTGGTCGGAATTCGCACCGACTCTGAGGACAAAGCTAACTGGGCTCCGTTCAACATTCAAGATTGAGGTGAGTTTAAACGAGTCTTGGCCAGATACCCTTGCTTATCCTTGGTATATGGGCTAGCTTGCGGCTGGTGCCGATAAGAACTGGGACATCAACAAAATCACATGTAGGTTAGCGCTAAAGCAAATGATGATTTCTGAAGAGCATCGCGCACGTTGGGCGTTTGTTGTAAGTCTATTCGGTATTGTTCTGATGATATTTACTGACTATGCGTTCCAGGCTAGATGTCTTAGTGATTTCAGAGCAGCATGCGAGCTTGAAAACAGTGAAACCCGTGAGTTCTGGGACTACGTTGACGAACAGCTGGACCAGGCGAAGAAGGAGGTTCAAGCCCAGCCCAACGCCACTACTCCTGCTATTCGCCAGCAGTTGCTTGCAGGGTAAGCCTATTCTCTCCATCATATTATGCATATATACTAATACGATCTTCTATCCAGCTTGTTCGGTGTTGTCCTCGCTGAACATCGTGCACAGTATCCTGCTAAGTCTGCAGTTGGAGCACTTGGTGACCGGCCCTCTTGGCAAGAATCGCTGGAGATGCCAATGGACCTGGGCGCTGCTGTGTAGAGTGTGCTCGATACTAGTTGCAATTAGCCCTTTCAGCTTTGTCTCCCGGGAGTGATACCAACGTTCTCTTACTTCATGTCCTCTTGTTTCCGTGCGTAATATATATCTACTTTAATATCTTCACCTGTGTGCGTGCGATATGTACAACCCCTACTGGAATACACGAGCAGATACAGGCACCCCAATTTGTATGTCCCCATCGTAGATCTAGGACCTACACCAATTGACCGTTGGTACCTGTTACTTGAACAACCAAAATACGAGTTTATGGGGATAAAAAGATTATGCGAAATAAACAAACGTACTGCCTGCAATGCCACACGGTTTTCTATGGCAATGGGGAGGTAGAAGCGGCAGGTTCCTAAACATAAGCATCAAACAACGAATCTGCGAATACAATACATAACGGCGCGTATGATACTCCACCCATATGACACTGTATCGCAGACCTCTCGTGGACTTGGACGTAAGGATACAAGTATCCTGCACACAAAGGGTTAGCTAAAACACATCTACCTGAGGAAAAAGCGCTGTAGTATGTATATCTTGTAGGGTTTAACTCAAATGCGCTATCATTCTATGTATGAGAGGTCGGCTGCCTTCTACCTGCTGAATGATCGCCTCATGGCGCTTAGACAAAGTGCCTGATGATCCTCTAACGTTGGCAAAAACGTTGGCCCAACTCTTAACGTTTTTCAACTGTATTAAGCCACTCGTAATCCTGTTATAACTTTGTGGTAGGAAAAACGTATTCGTGAATACGTACCTCGTATATGCTCCCTCACGCAGGCGTGTAGCTACTAGCGTTGGGGGTGGCTCAGTCGACGTAATGCGCATGCGCTTTGATGTAGAAGGTTGGTCGCCCGTTGTACCACTTGATTTACGCTTCGCAGTGCTGGCAGAGTTCTTTGAATTGACAAGGAAAATTAAGTCAACAATCCCTTGAGCACAACATACAAACTCACCTTGGGAGGCTGGCCATTTGCAACCACGCCCGTACTGATTGGCACCGGAGGGGTTATTAACGTACCGGTGGTGGAATGTTGCTGGCAGCGAACGCCTGTAAGGCAGAATGCAACAGGGGATCATGGGATAAAAAACACGGCGAGTCAAACAAATAAAATGGTATTTTTACTATACCTGAGTGTCTGCCTACTAGTTTTTATAGCTCGGTCTAGGTTTCCTTCGGCCAGCATATGCAAAAAAGACTCAATCTATTGTAATTGGGGCATGTGGGGGTATATACACCAATACCGCCTGTGGCAGGCCAGTAACTAGGCGGAACTACACTTTTTCGAGATAGAATCGGCGTTGCAGTCAGCGGGCTAATGTTCCGTATGTAAAGCGACAAAGACTCGCGGGGTGCACGCAAGAATGGGTGTGTTTTTGCTCGAGTCAGTCTGTCCTCACCAAAGCAAGCTATATGAAAAAATATCACGTGGGTTGCCTGGTGATACCTATCAAACTTTACTCCCCGTTGCAAACCCCATTTTTCCTGACCCTATCCTATCTCAAGAACCAAGGTACGAGACAATGTCCGCGGTCTGTGAGACTGTATCAGACCCGTCTCATCAATCGTCTCGTCTCAGGCCAACGCTAGATGGTGCTAAATAAGAGCTGTTGGGGGAAGCGATTTCCTGTTTGTCACCGAACCCGAGCGACTCCCAGGTAGCACGTGACAATGTTGACGTTCAACATCACGTGCCGGCGGAAGCTATATATTTGCTTCCGCCGGGATTTTTTTCCTCATTTGAACCACGACCTCCCCTCCCCCGAGTGCGAAGGGCACCACGCCCGCGCAGCGCCGTCCAGCGCGCATCGCCTCGGTACGGTCAGGCGGGTCTGCAGGTCCGCCGCTCGATGCCAGGGCGTCCGTGCCCGCGCAGCGCCGTCCAGCGCGCAGCATCGAAAGCCTGGCGGGATGTTATCCAGGGTGCCAGGACGGTCTTCGTCCGCGCAGCGCCGTCCAGCGCGCAGCACCTTGGCGGGTTGTGCCACCGTCTGGTGGTGTTTCGTGGGAAAGGAGGAGGGGGGAGATGCCAGGGCGTCCGTGCCCGCGCAGCGCCGTCCAGCGCGCAGCACCTTGGCGAGTTGTGCTATCGTTTGATGGTTTTTTGTGGGAAAAGGGGGGGATGCTAGAGCTTTCACGCTCGCGCAGCGCCGTCCAGCGCGCAGCATCTTGTTGCTGCGGTGTTTTGTCGTCCACACGTCGGAGGTGTCAGCGTTCGCGCCTGCACAGTGCCGTCCAGCACGTGACACCACTCGCCCCCGCTTGTCTTTACGCTGAAGGTTTTAAGTGTATTGAGCGCGACCGACCGTGATCGGGGTTGAGCCTCACCACCGTTGTACAGTTTCAATAGATGTCTGCTGAATGCCCAAGTTATTGTTGTGCCGAGAGTACCTCAGTGAAAACATGAAAGTAAGATGTAAGCATTAATACGACAACGAAAGCCAGTGGTCCAATAGTTTTGATATCCCCACCCAAGAATCGAGTCAGGCTGGATTTACCCGCTCTTGGAGATTGAGCCCCTGTGTAAATCGTCGGCCGATTAAAAATGAGTGAATAGGTGTCTCGAGTCTTGCTGACACCTCAACTAAGTACGATATATGCAGGTTCAAATGTTACATTTTTCACAGTTACAGTTTCAAGAGCAACATTTTGATTGACATGGACACGTGTAGGACATCTACACGTGTAATGCTTGCGGGCCCAGAGTTGCCCACCACTCTTAGCTGATCTTGTCACTGCACACTAACCCTGTCTCTGTCCAAAATGGCGTTCTCTATGCAGGCTCCTGGCATTGAAAAATCACGAAAAAGTAACACACGGCTCTCGACTTCAATACAACAACGCTCTGCTGACAAAATTTTACACTAGTCAAAATGTTTGAGTCAGCCTTAGAAAAAGAGGGAGAAGTGAGTGTACCTGGCTATACAGGCGACTTGAGCTGCTCAACAAAAGTTTTACAGTACTGTTGTATGTGTGATGACGGTGGCGAGATGATTTTCTGCTGTCTCTGCGATCAGTCGTTCTGCTTCAATATATTGGAAGACGTGAAGGACAATCCCGAAGTAGAGCACTCGGATGGCCAAAGCGATGACGAGGACAGTGTCCCAGAGCATCTTGTTGAAGGCGCTTGCTTTACTGTGCCTCGAGAGATGGCAAAGGTCGCGACGAGACACTTCCGATGCCCGACGTGTATATCGAAGCACCCGGAATACCCCTTGGATGTATGTGAGCAGCATTTTCCAGCAATCCGATCTTATTTGACGATTCATCCCTGTTTTAGTATGTCATAAATCGAGGCAGCAGATCTACGCAGCGAATGAAAATTAATGCTGATCTGGTGGTTATCATTGTCAGCCTTCCCAGCTTGGCCACTCGAGGCAAGGACATTTTCAATACGATCAAATCTCAGCTCGGGTCCTTTGAGATGGCTGTGAGTGGTGAAAAATTATGCGTTGTCCCCTTAACTTACGGTTAGGACATAGGTGAGCTGCTACGAAATAGACCTACCACTCACACTTAGCAGTTCCGACATAAGGACCATATTATCGTGAGTGCAATGCTATTTGAATAAATATCTGCTTACCATAGAACCCAGCTCCGAGTTTAAATATCACCTTGCGTTTCTGTTCCTTACTGAATCGAGTCCCAACGGTGGCTGGTGGTTCGAAGATGCCTCCATGGCTCATCCTTCTGTCAGGGACCAACCGGCGGAGCCACACCAGGACTCGGAAGGACGCTGGCTCTCTTTGATCCTGAAGCCGTATACCGATATTGCCAAACGAGCAGTCTCAGCTAGGGTATTTGGGTTATGCTGCGGGATCAACCTCACCGCTCCAGGCGTTGTGCAAGATATAGCCGGGTGTCTCGATGAGTGAGTCTAGTCTGCACTACAAGCTCTATCACTGACCAGACGTCTATCAGCTCAAAGTGGGACTCGATTATCTTGCCGACTGCGTCATCAGTTACACCTGAGGAGTATGCGTGCTTTTTCCCGGAGCTGTTCATGCAGCTATACTACAATACTTCGCCGCTGAAAACTGCTTTGCTCAACACTTGGTCTAAGTCAAATCGCGCCCGGACTCACAGTGATCTTTTGGTAATCGAACATCCTAGCGATCCCACCAAACGAACGGTTCATAAATACAGCTACGCCCCTTCCGCGAGTCGTCCATGGGGAATCGACACGCCTCTGGCTTGCTCGTTCTGCAACTGCCAGGAAGACGACTCTCAACTTACATGGGTTCGCTCACGGGAGAGACGGTCTCGAGCTAAGGTGTTTGGGGAGTACTTCACTACCTTGCATTCGTCGTGCAAGCACACGGTCCTCTACTTGGCGGTCTTTGCGAAAGACTTTAAATTGATTCGGATCAGCGGGACCAAGGTAGCGGTGCAGGTCTACTCCGAAGAGCTGAGGTGTTTCCCGCTAGACAATCATGAGCGGTTCCTGTTCAAGGTGGCCAAGGTAAGTCGTCATCGTTTTGACATAGTAGTATCACACGGGTCCCCAACTAGAGTTTTACTGACGTTTGCCTAAACAGTATGACCTAAATCTCAAGGGCAGGGGCAAGACTCACGAACGATATCCCCCGAGCCAAATGAGTAAGCAGGGGAGAAGGTCTAAACAAAGCAAGAACGCGGAATACTACTCGGGTGGTAGGCTGCGGCTGCCGTTCGAACATTCCTCTGCATGGACAGTAGCAGGACGTAGAGCACAGGAGCATGCTAACGCTGGCCCATCTTCGAATGGCTCGACCGCTTGATTTCTTTGTTCCTTTCTTGTATATCTTGTTATCATCAAACCTTGACGATATATGATAAGCACGAAAATCGGGGGATGAAAATGGTGCATTGGAACAAACATGAACAAGCGCCGTATTATCATGGACTTCGGAACAAGAGCATATGAGAACAGAACTGGGGCAATCAAGGCTTGAAATAGGGAATTTCGGCCGCATATTTCCCTGTCGAGTGTCGAAGATAACCCAACAAACTGCTGTCATCCAGCTCCCGACTTCGCTCACAATATGAACAAGTTATGAGGATCGAAACCTCACTAAGTTTGGCCCCCGATTTCCCGTCATGCATTACCTTCCATACTTTTTGTCTCGGTCGACCACTAGATGTACCAGGAGCAGGCGCTTTGCAGTCGCAACTCGACAAAACGCTAGGGAGCTCTTTTCCCAGAGGACGAGTCGCGAACGGCGAGTAACAGAACAGCACCGGGCGGTCCTGTCGATCGAAATACAAGAGGTCGGTGTGCGTGCTGGCCAAGTCGTCTCTTAGCCACGCATCAAGTAGGCCGATGCGCCGCCACTCCGAAAAGCCCAGCAGCGTGACAGACACATGGGACAACATGTTTACCAGGTACGCGGGGAGCATGCGTTGATTCATGGTTCCGACCAAGCAGTGGACCAGCTTTGAGCTGAAACAAACGGGTTAAGGATACTCTGGAACTACAGCCCTTCAATTGGTTGCTTACCCTTTCACCCACTGCTCAATTTCCAGAACGTTTTTGACAGAGTCGTAGACATGGCCACAGGCTAGCAGGAATCCAGCCGCAAATGCAGCATTGCTGAGCACCGCTCTTGCAGGGCTGAGGGTTCTGTCGAGAAACTAAGAAATATCTCAGCCGGTATTACGCTGCGATACTCTGCTCACATACCTGCGCGGGACTGAGTTCTAGGTTGTCGGTGAGCTGGTAGTGTCTTTGCCCTGAGGTGCCATGCGTGACGTATATGACCAGAGCTCTGTAGCTCATGGGCTCCCATTTACTGTCGGAAGGGGTTGAACAATTGAGAGAAACGGTCAACTGACACATACCATGTAGTGGGTAGCTCGGTGTTTGGGTCCAGGGATTGTAGCCTCACGGGGACGGAGTGATACTGCGTGGAGAGCCAAAGAAGATTTCTGTTAGACCTTATCCTGAGAAAGAGGACGACAACTTACCGCCCAACCTAGAGCTTTCCAGGCACTGGTGACGTTGGTGATAATATGTTCCGCCATCGGCCAAAATTGGGATAGATAATAAACAATCAGGACCAGGCGGGGAGTTGACACGGGCTGAGTATGAAACATTGGCGTGCGTTTAACGAAATGCTAGCCGTGCTTGGTAGGTCAGGCCTTAAACTAGACATGTGGGACAAACTCACCGGGTATATCCCGCTATTGTGGTCATAACATCTGAAGCATTCAAAAGACTTGAGCCGTTCGGCGAAATCGATCGCGGTAGGCTTGCTCGAAAAATAATCCAAATTTATACACATTCGGCCGTTCGGAGCGCCAGGGATCTCGAAGCAAAAGTAAGTACCACATTTGCAACATGCACCAAGCACGTCCTCCAGGCCGATAGCGCACTGGCTGCAGTTTGGAGTACTGAGCGGTGGCAGCTCATCTAGATGTGTTTCGACCGGTAGAAGAGGCTCCGACAACTGCAAGCCACAGGGTGGGTGACACTAACCGTCTCAATAGCTGAAACGTACCTCAGCCCAGATATCGATCGCCGAATGTTGTACCATCGCACTCGGATTCTGGTGGATAGCATTAAGTTCGGAGGTGCTCCAAGTTTTTAGAAACTACGCACTTTGTCTAAAGCATTTATGATAGCCCTGGAGCAGAGCTGAACATCCATCTGTAGATGAAAATCAACCCTATCGGCGAACTCCCCTTCCGGGAGAGGGGACGGATCGATAAACACAACAGCACCTTCAGACTCGTGTACTTTTCGGGCTATTTCTGGCACTACAGAGCTGTACGCGGTCCCCGTAGGCCTCGTACCGATAATCAAAAGTGTGTCGCAGCCTTCGATTTCTTGTGGAAAGGACGTGTACAGCCCTTCGATCAAAAATTCCGGGTCGAGACTCTCATCCCACCTGACCGAGGGGCGCAGATCATACACTTTGGTGGTGACCCGTTTCTTGGCCCTCACCTGTGCCTCCCCTACAAGACGCTGAACCGGCGAAACGTGCGCAGGATATAAATGGGCTTACGTTTTTTCTGACATGAGGGGCATGGTACCGGATGACGAGCCAGGAACGCCTCGTCAAATGTATTGACTTCCTCCCCGCTAATGTCAGGACAGCTACGTTCCAGACAGGTTAAGACCCGGTTATCGCCGTGAACCATCGTGACCTTCTTTGCCAATTGTGGAAACTGGGCGGTTTCTAAGCCATCTACGTTCTTGGTCACGCACTTACGAAGTCTTCCTGCCTCCATGAACCTGTTGAGGAGAAGGTGAAAGGAAGATGGACGGGCAAGTCGTGCGTCTATACGTCTCTTGGTTGCGAAGTGATTGAGGTGTTGAAGGCGCTCTCCTTCAACTCCTTCAGATTTGGTTAGGAGATCCGACCCTCTGATCGCACGTTTGCGACCAGCAGAGGGGATCACTTCTTGGTCCCAGAAACCATTCGGGGATCGCAAATCCTGTGCGGTAGGGTTAAAGGAAATGGATCAGCGCGCTGAATATCAGTTATACGAGGAGTAGCAATCGCTAACTGGTAGGCCAGACTCAATGGATACACCCGCTCCACAAAAAATGATGAGATTTTTGCTCGCCGCTATTCCGTCGATCACCCGCGATCCAGTAACTACCCCAACTGGAGTCGTGAAGTCGGAAAGAACCTTTTGTGGCTTCATGCTCTCGCAAACAACCTAGCGAGGTGAGTTGAAGTGTGGAGAAAAAAATGTTCAGCGTGGTTTTGCGCGCAAGGTCAACGTGAAGCGAAGTACGTGATTAATAATAAACGCACACGCGATGATTGCCACGTGGCAGCTCGAGATTTAAAGAGTGTTTGGACACTCTACCCAAGCGACGTCTGCTCTGCCTGGAGTGTAAGCCGCCCATTCTTGGTAAATACCGCCGTCAGCATATGATCCGGGGCAACCACCGGCTAAGCGCTGCCGTCCTAGCGGGCTTGGGAGGGGGAGGAGAGTCGCGAACTCACCAATACACTTGTAAACACGCATTATGTACTTAATAAAAGTTGTTCTGCGGGTTAAACAGGCCTGGTTTTCAGTGTTGGGAAAATGAAGATCGAAGCGTGTCAAGTCGGACGAAGGGCATAAGATTGTTAGGGCTGTTTAAGGCCCAGGCCTACTCCATTAAATTGGTAGCTACGTACCTTGGAGGGTTCTTGCCACCGACCCGAGTCACTACTGTTGTCGATTTGCTGTATGAAAGAGCCACGTCACACCAAAGGTGAAGCAAGACGATTACAAGGCGTCCCAACGAATGTACATGCCCAAATTCCGACGCAGCATCAACATCGTCGCCAACACCACCTCATCTACTTATGCCTAAGAGAAGATTTCATAGGAAGTGCAAACGTGTTCTTTAACCGCTGAACAGTAGAGATACATCTAACCTTTTTAATGACTCCGGCAGGAGCTAGAGTTTGAACCTGTTCTGGACGACATTCATAAATGTATGATAGGCAAATACAAGCAAATTAGAGGTCCCCAAGTCCACTGGAGCCTCCGTGGGAAGTAGAGGCGGCTTCAAGCTAACATCTGGCCAAAACTAGGCTAAAGTGATACATCGGCCAGATTTAACATTACCGGGCCCTGGCCATGCGCCTGCTCCATTGTTTTCTCTTGGGCAGCCGCTCGTCCTGCAGAGACCATGGCCGCCTCTGGCATTCAGTTGTCGCAGGCTCAGAGTTAATCGCCTGTGATTCCTCACCAGGGGGTTGATGCGTTTCGTCATCGAACGGGCTGGACAGACGAAGCCGTTTCACCGCTTCCTCATGGACCTGCGATTGGCCTCTCTTCAAGTCGAGGGAGGGTCGGCTGGATCGGCTGGGTTTCGAGCTCGGCCATTCGTCAGGAGCTTGGTCACACCACCAGTCTGGTCGAGGAGCTTCACTCGGCCACCTCCGAAAAGCGCAGCACTCGACCTGACCACCGAGGCTCTTCAAAATAGTGTCCCAGCTCCCGGAAAAGCATCCGTGGGGTAAAAACATAACGTACTCGCCCAGCGGAGTCTTCAGCCACATACGAAGCTCCCTGTGTTGAACGGTGAGTATGATTATACCAAGGATTAAGCGGGGAGAATGAGGTGCAATAATCACCAACTGTGGCACGTCATACCCCGCCGGCTATTTAACAAAGGCTGTTCAGATGTTGAGCACTCACCCTCCACGAAAGCGGCTGTCTTGCCTGAATCGGATTTCCTGGATTCCACGTATATGAAACCACAGCCACGGCATCCGAGTAAACCAGCCGCATTGAGCAAACAGGCTTCCTCTGCCAATCAGAGAAGCGGCAGCACCCACAACCGAGACTCCTTGCCAGTCTTGAGCGGCAAACCTCTCTGCCACATTGCCACTGAGACGATGGTCAACCACAAAGACAAACGAATCGAGGACACGTAAGAAAGCTGCATAAAGTAAACCCGTGAGTATAGTACAAATAGACAAAGCCCAAACTCACAACCAGCCTTGACACCAGCATCCTGCTCAGATACAAGCAAGTTTGCCTCTGCACAAGCTGATTCGATTGTTGAACCGTCCTTCTTAGTGAGACTCATAGAAGTTTGGAGCGCACCAGTAACAGAGGACATGGTAAGGACGACAGGGAAATAGTCTTTGGAACTCCACAGAGACAGATCGTACCACGTGACTAGACCAGACTGCAATTAAGCCACCCGTAATACAGCCGTTTGCGAATGTCATGGACTCCGCACTTTTGCGCGTCCCGCTCCACGGACTATTCCATTAATCAAACCTTGATTAAACCTGTACACAAACCAAACACAAAACCCTGGCTGTCGGGAAACGAGCTATACCTCAGCAACAAAAGGAATACGGTATGAGGCATATAAACAATATATTCAGAATCGCACCGTCTGTCTGAGCAACTCTATGTACATAATTTGATTAAAATGCGAGCGCAAAAATCGACCCTTACCAGCAGTGTATGGGGAACAGAAGTGTTTGTAAGCAGCAGGAGTGGGCATTGATCCACTGTCGAAATGTTGGCCTAAACCCCTGGCTTTCCCCTCATTCCTTTCAGGCTCTCACTCTTTAATATGTTCAGAACTCTCGATCCCAACCCAGTGCGATAAGGGGATTACCGAGCAATCTAAGCCAAATATTTGGCTGTGATGTCAATAAGAATCAAATGTGGTTATCAGCGTGGATTAATGTCTTGCCGTACTGACAAGCCGGTCTCATAAGGATCCCTCAGGTGTCCGATATCGCAGCTCTAGCATTGATTAAGAACGTGGCCAATTGTACATCTATTTAAGAGATTAGTGATAAATGTAATAGCATCGGGGATTATACGGCGGGTAGGAATAGGATGCAAAGTCCACCAGCGAATATTGACGGTAAGGATACGATGTGTATCTCTTGCAGGCGTTGCATCGCATTCTAAACTTGACTGGTATTGGAATTTCGGTTTTCTCCTAGCACCTTGAGAATACTGCAAAAACCGTGCATGGTTGTGATCGCCTTGTAATAGGTTACAAGTTGGTTATGGTAGCCGATCATGTAGGTATGACATTCGGTTCCTTTCTCCTTTTCGGTCTATAGAATCCATATATAGCCTCAAACTATTTTAGCGAGCAATCCAGCTAGATTCAGATATGTACGCATGTCCAAGAGGCTACCGGCAATCGAACGAAAAGCATGAACACTATTCTCCCTCCCGCTCTCGGGCCTCGTGACCATCTACATGTCGCGGCGAACGAATGGCCTCTGCATCAGCCACAAGCTGTGCCATACTCGATCCACCTGGAATGGCCATAGCACGAGGATGATCGTATGAGTACGGGAACACTGCGCTAGAGTTGTATCTTTTGAATACCGAAAAATAGCTTACATGGATGGTGCATACCGGCTCAAAAAACATGCGAGATCTGCCACTTCTGCACCATACACCGGCGCTTCAAGGAACGAGAGGGTATTGAGGTAGAAACCGTCATAGTTGAAGCGCTTGTCCTTACTACCGGGTTTGACATTATACCGATCGCCTGGCTCGCGGAGCGTGAAGCGCAGCTGAAATGTGGTTAGAGAAGATTATGAATCTATAAAACGTAACACTTAGCAGCATAGCAGTATATGCCATGGCCGGGGGGGGGGTAACCGAGGACATTCCAACCTTTGCGCCTTTACCTCGTTCCCCGGATCCAGGTCGGTCGATTCCGGGGCCAAGACCGGTGAAGATTGCTTGCAGAGCCTATTTTGAATCGTCATTTAGCCATAACGTGAGCGTAAAGTGTAGAGAACTGGCCGAGATGAATATATCATTACACATGTAGCCGTCAAAGGCCAAGTCGCCGTTCTCATGAAAAATAAGGTTGGCATATAATCCCGCAAAAGCTTCGTCGTACTTCGCTTCAGCATGACCTAGGTTAAGATGTTCACGAAGTCTGTTTTGAATTTGTCAACTCCGTGATCTCAAAACGGTCTGTAAGCAGCTCCCATAACTCACTGAGCGTTGCTAAGGTCAAGGTTCTTGGTTCGCAGTAGAGTCGCACAGAAATTGTCGCTCCACCCAGCTGACTTGTACTTCTTTAGTTCCGGGTGTCTGAGCATCAGGGAGGAGAGAACTGGTTTATCATCAGACCGTGCTTGGCTCCGTCCGCTAGCGGGCTGGGGAGAGAAAAATAATTAGTCTATTTGGCCCACCCCATCCCCTGGCTTCCCTTGCGGCACAACCTCCTGCGGAAGTCAACGTCATATTGCATGTCTTGAAGCGACACTTTCAGTGTCTTGACGATACTATCAGGCTCACATAAGCCATTGTAGATTTTCTCTAGTGCTGGAAAGCATTTTAAGAGCCAACGATCGCAATCTCTACATATCGTGAGAGGCAGGGATTGTAAAGCAAACACGCAATATCTATGACCTGACCTTGCTCTCAATCCGAGTAACATCCTTCGTCTCTCTCTGTTCAGAAACTGGCAGACACGCATGCAACAGTTGCCAATATTATATTTCCATTTTCCGGGATCAGCACATGTCGGCTCGCCCACTGGTTCTACACTGGTGGGGTCCAAAAGTCGCTCTTTGATCGCACGGGGCTTGCCAAAAAAGTGATACTGGCGCCTGACTTCAATCCCAACCACTTTCGCGGCACAAATGTCAACAAGCAAGTTGACCGTGCAATCAACTTGCTGGATGTCAAAAACCTGCCGCAGGAGTCAAAGAGATGAGCGCTATCCTTGGAGACTGTGCTGACTGGCTCACATGAATGGTTGAGATCTCGGTTCCGAAATCTCGAACTGGGCGTCGCCCTCTTCCACCATTAATTACTGGGAACCAGAATATCATGGCCATTGCATCTCAATCTCTGGCTTTTACACTCGTAGCCTCACACAAATAATTCGTACTCGTTTTGCCAAGCCTCAAGATGAGTATTCCGGTGTGTTCCATTACGGAGTCCCTTTCGAGAACTGGTGGACCCTAGGGCCGGGAATTCACCAGAGCGCCTGTACGATGAATTATACACTGGCGATGTATGGATTCGAGAACATGCGGCACTTCAGCGGTCTCCCTTAGTGCCAGGGTGTAAATATGAACGTGTCATTGCTGCGCTTATGCTCTGGTCTGACTCGACACATCTGGCACAGTTTAGCCAGTCGAGTATTTGGCCAATATATGTCCATTTTGGCAACCAAAGTTGGCACGCCGGAAGCCACTTACTCGTAGCCGTGAACACCTTGCTTACCTCCCAAAGGTACATAAAAATCTGCTCAATAGGTTATTCATTATACGTTAAGTTTATTGCTAGATCACCGGGCTTCTCAAACTTGAATTGAAGCGGCATTGGGAGGGCGAGCCGTGACGGATGATATGCGAGCGCATATAAAGCGTGAAATCTCCCATGCATGTTGGCGGGAGCTCTTGGATGATGGATTTGTCAAAGCTTACCGGGAAGGAATGGTGCTTATTTGCCCAGATTGTGTTACGAGGCGAGTTTACTCCAGAGTTTTGACCTACTCAGCAGATTACCCAGAGAAGTAAGTGCGATAGTACTTTAAGTGCATATTGCTAATGACGTATCTTTCCTTTAGTGTGCTGCTGGCATGCATGCGCACCAACGAAACCCTCCTTTCTCCTCAGGTACTTGTTGTAAAAGCGCACATTCACAAGTTGAGAAGTGCTGAAGGCCGTAACACTCGAACAAACCAGCCACGGTTGCACAATAATGCGCACTGGGATAATGTCAAGGAGGCTCGCCGCCTTATACAGTATGGGACAAAACCTCTTACATAGAGTGGTACCCATGTCTTGTAACATCTATAGCTCTATGAATAAAGAATCTAAATTGTTGAATTAAATACCACCAGATAGCCACACAGAAGAGCTATCGAACGCATCCAGACATATAAAATACGAAGCAGAGATCACAGAGATACGGGTAATACAAAAGCATGGGCGTCTGTAAGAGGTTTTGTCCCTTGGATTTACCCTCTCAATAGCTACCTGGTACTCTGTGTCTAGGTAGGTTAAGTACCCATTGGTTGTATAACATCTTAGATCTGCATGGGGTCTGCCATATGTGAGAAGAGCAGCCCACCAGCCGATTTACCCTGGGTGGGTGGGTGTTACTCAAAACGGTACTGGGCAAAAGAGATTCGGCCCATACCAGGAGTCAAAAAGGGGTTCAGGGCTCTTCTAACACCCATAAACCAGAAGTTATAGACTGTTTTTAAAGCATAACTAAGCTTATATGGCATAGAACCCATGGTTTAGCTGTTTCAGACAGTGTAACAGGTGCATATAAGGGGCTGAAGATGCATAAAATGACAGTTTGCTACCCACAGGGAAGCAGTACTTGCTTCAAAATGGGCAAAGGGTAAACATGTACAGCTGGTCCAATTGAAACACCAAGCTCTGCGTGTTTACAAGGGTTGGAATAGCACCAAAATGTCTGCAAAAAGAGAGGTACCTAAAACACCACATCTCACCCTGTCCACCTTGACTCAGAAACAA
>WSTG01000001.1:0-94250 GCA_019616325.1 Ceratobasidium sp. 394 | reverse complement strand
AGTCGACGGCTTGCATCTCGCCAGGTCACGTGCGCATGCGCGGTGCTGTACAGCTTTTTAAGTCATAGCATTCGGTTAAATAAGCTACAGTCCTTCATATAGTCATGGGTAGGCATAGACAACTCGACCAGTCCAGTGTCCTCAAGCACACTCTCTACCAGCGTATACGGTATATCACACAGCTGTCTCTTCCTTGCGCTTTCCGCCCTTTACAAGCTTGGCCAGGCCCTTGCTGAACCGCTTCTTCTTGCGCTCCTCCCGCTCCTCTTTGGTCAGATCTAGCGACGCACGCGAGTCGTTGTCGCTGTCTACATGTGGTGTAGACTCGGATAGTATCCCCGACTTGCCGCCAACGAGTCGGATCGTGGTTGGTGGGAGTTCGCCATCTGCTTCCTTTTCGTCCAGTGTATCCTCGGCTGGAACACCCGCAGGCGACACAGGCGTGGGTATCATAGCCGGCTCGACAGCCGTCAAACTCGACTCGGGCTCCGCGACCAACGGCGATGCTTGCGACGCGCTCTGCCCAAACCTATTTGTGGGAGTAGTCGCGACTGGCGTTGCAGTCTTGGAGTCTGAAACAGACGGGGCCATAGTAGTGCGCTCGGACGCGACAGAGTCGACCGAGTCTTCACGCGAGAGCTCGCGCAGCGGTACGGCCTCGCGCGCACCCATCCCCATGCCAGCCTCGACGTCGTCCGAAGCAAAATTACGTTCGGCTGTAGGTGGGACAATGTCAGACTCGGTAGGGAGCAAGAGAGGCGCCGGGGGGCCTGGGCGCGTGACCGAAATTGATGGGGGAGTGAGGGCGGGCCTGTCGAGCTTGCTCGTTGAGAGACCGGGGGATGGTTGGCGATCAGCGGCGAGTGCGCTGCTTTCTGCCGTGGGGATGGGTACTTCAACTCCAGAGCCGGTGCCCATTGATGGGCCAACGAGCTGTATGGTTTGAGGCGGCAGCTCTTGGGCGTGGATTGCGTCCAGATCAGGCGCCATGTCTCGTTCGCGCCAGCGCCGATAGCTTCGGTCTGCAAATGCTTCGAGCACGTTCCAGCCCTTGTATTCACCTGCGAATAGAAACATTAGGTTATTTTTAGTTGGTACCGATTCAGACGTACCTGTGAGTTTCATCCCAGCGGCTCCATCGCGCGCGCCGCCGACGCCCTTGCTCCTCCCGCTCCCGTCGTAAAAGTACGACTCGTATCCGATATCATCACTTCCCTCGCTCGCTGAATCGTTTGCGCCAACCTCGAACCCATCTCCACTTTCCAACTCCTCCACAAAGCTCGCGAGCCAATTGGTCCACCCATCCTCACCCTCACCACGGAACATGACGACCTTGGTATCAAAGTCTCGCCCAAAGACAATCACCTGTCCAAACGACCCCTGTTCTGCCGGCGCGAGATCCACACCGAGGTAATTCCCCGCCTTGTCGGTCACAAGCGGTAGCCAACCACGGCATGAATATGCTTTACGTATCCAACCCGGCGGAATGGACGCCATGACCTGCAAGAGCTGCGGATTCGCGCCCGTCGACGGGTCCTCGTCGACCTCGCGCCAGAACCTCCACTCCTCCAAGACCTCCTCGAGGGGCATGAGTGTAAGCCCGTAAAATAAGCCCTCGGCGCAAGCAGTACCCGACTCTGCCTCTTGTCCGTCGCACTGGAGATACGACTCTCGCACCGCGCGAGGAAGAGTCATCCCGAGCTCAGCCTCGACTTGCTCGAGCAAAGCTGGAGCAAGCCCATAATTGAGCGTGTCACCCAGTTCAGGATACTCGCGACTCAAGAATCTGCGTAGGCGCTGCCAGATCGCGGCCGTGGTTGCCGTCGGCCCTGATGGGAGATTGGGACTCCCGAGCGTGGAGCGGCGAAAGTTGTCGCGCGTGGATTGAGGCATGTAATCGTATGTGTTCGAGTTGGGGCTATACGCGGCAGGAGGGGGATAGGAGAACGCGGGGCCGGGGGAGTCGCGGCTGGAAGCGACGGGCGAGTGGGTAGGGAGCGAGAACGCGTCGTGGGTAGAGGTGATGGTGCGGTTTCGAGAGGGAGGGTTGGAGCTGGATGTATTTTGTGCGCCGAAAAACGAGGAGATGGATGAGAGAAAGGTCATTGGGGGCGGCTAAAAAGGAGTGAATGAGCTGAAGCAAACTCGATTAGGCTATGATTGGCTAGAGACACCTGGTATGGTGACGGCCTAGTTGGCGACGCAGCCGGTAGTTGGAGACAAAACGCGGGCCCTATGTGGGTGCAAGTCAAGGTGCAGAGCCAGTCACGGCGGCCAAGAGTTTTGGGGTGGGCGCTTGTTGAGGCCAAGCGAGAGGAAAAAGCACAAATTCGGCAACTGATAGCCGCACGTCGTCGTCGAGAGCACGTCGGTCGGTGTCCCTTTTGCTAGCGCACCGCACGTGACTCGCTGTGCTCTCCATGCTCCGCCTCGCCGCGCGTAGAGTCGTCCCTCGCGCCCCCAGACCGCCCCCACAGCTGCCTGCCCGACAGCTGCTAGGGTGGGCAAAGAAGGAACAAACACCGAGAGCAAGACCGGCACCGATCCTCGCACCCGAGAACTTGTTCCACCCTCTGTCCAAATCTCCCCTTCCAGCACTCCAAGCTCGCGCTGCTGCCGTATCTGAACACGCACCATGCCCCGTATGCCTCGACCACCACGAACAACGCAGACCCGTCCAATTCGATTGCCCAGATTGCGGATGGCCAACCCACTGCACCAAACTGCACTGGGACCAAGACACCGAGCACGCTACCTACTGCGCCAGACTCCGCCAAGTCAACGAGGACGAACACGATATCCGGAGCGGGCGCAAACTGCGCGAGTTTGAGCTTCCCGGTCAGTCTTTCATCTGAGATCATCTCGACATCATTCATTCGAGATTTCCGTTCCAGGTCAACAGTCGTACGAAGAGGCCGTATCGTTTGCCAACTGGGACGTATTCTGGTACACTCGCAGCTTCAATTCGATTGATTCAGAAAGGTCCCGAAGACATGCGAGCAAATTGTTGACTTATCCGATCACCGTCGCCTCTCTCTTGCACGAAAACAGCGGCATAAATTTGCGTAATCAACGCCTTACGCCCGAAGGCCTACGTTCCATGACCGGTACGCCTCAGCATCCCATCCTACCGCATTTACACCTAACATATGCGCTCAGCCTTGCGGTACTCGCTCCACTCCGAGTCTCCAACCGGCGACGACGATCCGTCTTCCAAACCCCCGATGCGCATATTCCTACTCGGCGCACGCGCCGAATCCTCCCTCCCCCCTCACGTCTGGGAACAGCTCACCCATCTGTTTCCCAACACCCAATTCCACCTATTCATGATCGGCCCGCAAGTCTCGCTCCCGGCGGCATCCATCCCTCCTCCACCTCCTCCAAAACCCAAATCATCCACCCCTTCATCACCCACCTCCGAACCAACACCCACCCCCATCCTCTTCCAACCCCCCACCCCACCCCAACTCACACCCACCGGCCCAACCAAAATCCGCGACTCGGCACCCGAATGGGGCGTCCCCTCTACAACATCCTCCGTCTCGCCCTCTCTCACAATCACCTCCCTCCGCGCACCCTACAGCGCCGTCCACGCCCATTTCGCAGACACATTCGACCCCTACACCGACGTCTTTTTCGCATTCTGCCCAGGCTTCGGCTTCCCCTCTCCCACCTCCTCCTCTCACCTCCAAATCAACGCCCCAGGCGAATGGGGCGACACCGTCCCTCTCATCTTGAGCACAAAATGCGCACTGTTCGTCACGGGGTTCAGCCCAGTAGACGTAGAAAGGGACGTAAAAAGTCTAGAAAACGTCGATGGAGTCGCAGGCGAATTTGATTGGATCGTCACGCCCGGCGAGAACCCGTTTGGGAGCGAAAAGTGGGAGGTCGCGGATTTCGATCCACGGGTGATGGTCAAGACGAATTGGGGTGTGTGGGGTATTAGGGGCAAGAGGCGGGATGTGGATTATGCGGCCGAGGGCGAGTAGTTTTTGTTTGTCGCTTGAGCGAATTGCACACCATTCATGAAATGTTGAAAGGATGATTGATGTGTGACACCGCCTCGAGTAAAGACGGAAGGTTATCGAGAGAGCTCTCCAGTGTTTCGAGACTTTTCATCGCGACAACGACGATCACTATTTCCTAAACTGCATATACCCTAGCGTCAAGGCGTAGACATGGCCAATACTGGTTAGATTCGAAAGCCAAATGCCCTCGGGTTGTGCCGAGCGAGCACCCGGTCGTTCGCGGACCAAACCTGAGCGCATATATTCACTTCGAATTTCTCCTAGTGCGAACGCAACAAAATCCAAAGAAGTACAAGCGTCAGAAACGCATGGTGTGGGCTCTGCATATCTCAAGCTAACGAATCCAAAGTCGATTCTCGTTGGAAAAGTCTATTTAGACTTGAAATGTGTGGTACTGCTCGGGTATATCGTTGCGTAGGGTCTCAGCCAACGATCGTTCTAGGTATCATTCGCGAGCAGAACACCCCGAGATTCATACGCACAAAAATCATATCTTGAGACGAGTAAACAAACACCGACAAACGGTTGAAACCGCACTTGAAATTCGGGCTTCGTGAATAAACTAGTCGAGAGGCATTAATGGTGAGCCAGGTTCTGCGCTAATTCAGCTGAAGATTGGCGGGTTGGGGGATTGAATACGCGAAATTTCACACACTACTGTAGCAGATCTCGCTCACCGAGAGGGTTGAAACGAGTGAACCTGCGGGATACCCAGAGCCTTAGATACACAATAATCGCCGACCTGGAGCACACCAATCATACCATAGTCTACAAAAAGTATTATATCCAACCAATACAATAGTGTAAATGCAGAGCGACAAAAGCAAGCGTTCTAAACTCGTACATATCGGAATATCCCATCAAAGTTAGACTAGCGAGCATGCATAGCCAATGCCTCCGTAAACACCTGCAAATCGTCCATGTTCACCTCGACAACACTGGTGTCAAACGTTCCATGTCGCGTTCGCGCATTGGATTCTTCTTTTGCTTGCAAGAACGCCAAGCCAAATGCACTAACCATCCCCCACACATCAGCACACTCTCAGAAACAAGAATTAGGTTCAACTTACTTGTTTCTAACGTCACCAAACTCGGTCGCGGCGGTCACACCCACAACGAGAAAGCTACCTGCTCGCTCATCCAGACATGCGACTACAAACGGCAAGCTTCGCTCCCGGTTTGCACCACCGGCGCCTCGGGGAGTTTTGAACGCCGTGATTTTGTCTCGGAGAGCGTCAACCAGCCACAGTGCGAGCCGGGACAGTGGACCAGGTTGGGCGAATAGTCCGAGGTGAGCGCCTTGGGTGAGGACGGCCATTCGGAACTGTCGGTACGTCTTGATAGCACCCGCCCGTTCTATGAGCTCGGAGCCTTGGCTAATCACAAGTTTGTGCAGAGTTTTGGCGAGGGGAAGGGCATGCTGAAGCGTTTGGATACTCGTCACGCTGAGGGGTGCCAAGCACATTACAGTCAGAGGACGATCGAGCCCAGAAAACCAGGACGTACTCGGATCCCAGTGAATCATACGCGATCCAAAAATTCTCCCTCCAAGCCTTGTTCTTCTCATCTTCCTCCTCTTTGGCCCTCAACGAACCATCTAATCCAAGACTCTCCTTTCCGTTGGCTCCAGCACCTTTCTTCTTGCCCGCCACATCAGCCGCGTTCCACATCTTGGCACCACCAAACCATTCACCGCCTCCACGGCCACCGTCTATCTCCACCTCGAGTCGCACCCCCGTGGCAGCATCGAGTAGAGCAGACACCGCTTCCACACAATCTGCCGCGGCCAATGGCTGAGTCAGGAACCCATATGCTCGTACGAAAGAGGGATATTGTAGTTCAACCATGCCGTACTCGGGTGCGATGGCGTCCAGCATGTTGGGGAGCTCCTTGCGGAACGTTCGATCCATATGAGAGTAAGCCTGTTGGCCTTCCTGCAAGGAGATGCTAAGGGCCGAGGTGAGCATGGACAGACATGCATGCGCATAAATTGACGCTACGAACCCCATCTTCGCGAACATTGCGGCCAGATTTCTCCTCCCTCGCTCCTTCCATATATTCATCTTTCCCGCAACATAGGATGAATGATACATGGAGTCGTACAGCGTCCAATGTCGATACAGTGTGAATCGTAGTTCCTGACAACTCCGGATACCGGTATCATCGGCGTGTAGGGCTGTTGAAGCGCTGAGGTCGATTCGAGGGTTTAGTCGTGCAACTTCGTCTGTGTATACTCTTTGCCAGTACTCGTAGTCGTCTCGAGATATTCGGGATGTAATATATTGATAAGTTAGGCCGACGACGGCTAACCTGAAGAACCAGCATGAACTCGGGTGTGGTCCACGCAATAGGTAATCTCGTACCATAGAGTCTCATTTACAGCCAGCTGCAAGTGAGAGGCGAGTACGTATACGGTGCCCGAAGCACTAGGTCCATATGACGTCCCGGAACAATAATACTCGGTGATCAAATCCCGGTGCTTTTCGCGTATCTGCCTCTGTTCTCTTCGTTGCTGAGCTGAGGGCTTGTGGGGGATGTAAAAACCTGGACCTTTTAACCAGGGCAGATAGACTCACTTTGCCAGTGTTAAGCTTTCTTCTTTGTCTCGGTCGTTCATTGTCAGAGTCGTCTCCATCCTCGATCGCCTCTTCAGCATCTTCAAGTCCCTCGTCTTCTTCGTCGTCATCGTCTGATTCATCAGAACTTGATTCGACTCCATACTGCGAGCATCTTGTAAGCTGTCACCAATTGAAGTAACGAGAGAATCCTTACCAGAAATGTTTCATATGCCTCCCGATAATTATTCAACGACAATGCACCGCCGTCATCCCATACTCGCACTCTCTCGCCTTCCCGCCCAGGAGCAAAGAGATTCGACAAGTTCTGGGGTCGAGTAGAGTCTATGACATGAATGGTCACCTCTGGTGGAAATGGGCCAAACCATTCGTCGGACAAGAGCTCTAGGATAGCACCAATATTGACCAAGATGACTGTTTGTAGCTAAGATTCACATTAGCCGGAAAACAGGTACACCAGCTTGATCTCACCTCTGGCGACTTTAATAGCTCTTCTCGGTACTCGGTGAGGTCGGGATAACCTGATATAGGTGTGACACGATAAAGAACGCCCTCGTTACGAAACATCGAGGTCAGGATGCGAGTAGCACATAGCGCGTCGACATCTGGTGCGGAGATAATAACAATTGAGGAAGCTGACTTGGCGGGCGATCTCACGTAGCGTCCAACGATTGACTTGTACTCTGTCGCATACGTTCTTTGTGCTCTTCCCGATGGAGGGACGACGACGACCATGAGAGTGACAAGGAGACAAGGTTGAGATTCTGTTTACTACTACACGCGGTCACGTGGTCTACTTTCGCCTCCACTGCGGGGGCAACGACATTCCTCCGTGCGCCCCTGGCCTCCCAGGCGAGCCGTAAGGGGGTGTAAATGTGCCACTAATAGAGGGGCTTATAGCAGCGACCTGTGCTTTTGTCGGCTTGGGCGACGTTGGGTCTCCCGGCGTTTTCCAGTTCTGTATACAACCCGGTAAATAAAGACACACATTGCTCTAGATAGCACGCACCAGTTTTCTTCCTTCACGGTATACCTCGTCCAGCGTCTCGTCAAACTGCCGTTCCTCCTCCAGCTTTATATAGAGCTTGTAGAGCAGTAGGGCAGCTCGTGCGTCCTCGATCGAGTTGTGCGTGTCAATTTGGATCGTCTGCCTCAAGAGGTACCAAGAAAGGAACCTCAATCCTATTCGACGTTGCCGCTCCTTCAAAAAGTATATATCAACAGTGTCTAGTACCTGTTCCTTCGGGACGGCGATATCTAGACTAGCATTCAGCTTCGTGGCACCAAACCCAACCCATCCGTAACCCACTGATGATCCTGAAATCCTTGCTCAGCCCATGTCCGATAAATATACACCCGAGATCAATTAAAAGTCGGAGCTTCTTGTACGCGGACTTTAGCGGGACGAGCGCGTGCTCAGAACTGTATGGATCCAGGTCCCCGGCTGTATGCGACTCGTGAGTAATACGGCAACTAGTGGCCCGAACCCACTCACGCTTAATTCCCGAGAACTCGGTAAGATAGTCTACGATTGTATCACTAGTGTGGATGTAATCGTCGATGAACGCTCTTCCGTCCTCGCGCAATACCGATACTCGGGCGAGGCACAGCTGCGAAGGCCGTAACACTTTTTTGGTACCATCCGAGCGCATTTCGTTCTCTTCCTAATGAACAAGTGAAGCGGAGTTAAGATGATGGTGGGAAGTCGCTGTGGCCGGACCTACTTTCTGAAGGGAAACAAATTCGGCATCAATCGAGACGAGTGTTCCAGGCTTAGGCAGTTCCTCCGGTGCCAAAGGCTCGTGCGCCAGCTTTGCTTTGTTCATCCGCCTGGTACTATGAGTCAAGTGGCGGTAGCGAGTTGGATTTGGAGACATACCAAGAAATATTGTTCACGCGACACAAGATATCAGGATCCATCTTCACCGGCAAGATGCCAAAATCGAGCGTTGAACTGTTGTCCACCCGCTCAAGGTGCAACACGCAAGGGGTCTACACCGATCAACAACCTTGGCGGACACCTGGATTGGGATACATACGCACCTTCCATGATCCTGCAAACGAAAGGGCCTCGGCTTCAGAGACACTCTGCACAACGAAATCGTTGAACAGGTACCATCCATCGGTGGGTACTTTCACAAGTGCGACCAAATGAGGAGCGTGCGTTTCATTTCGAACTTCCACCACAATCGACTATACAAAAACATTAGTCGGCCTTCCCCGTTCTTGGCTCAACACTTACCCTCAACTCATACTTGACGCTTTCTTCCCCATCTCGTCCACACCCAACCTCCACTTGAGGTTCTAGAAAGGTCTGGCCCTTTGTTCTCCACATGCTTGCAGCATCGTCCGTAAGGAGCGCGGTGTTCACGGCTAGTACGGGTGGAAGCGCGCTTGCGGGGACAATACGCTGGGTTCGAAACGTCGCTTGCTGCCGACATGATTGACAGGTGGAACGATGCGTTGTCTCACGTAGTATGGATGCGCTGAGTAAAGAGGCAAATGTAGTCCCGGCAGGAGGCTGGGTATATGCACTATGTAAGTACAAATGCTAAAGCTTAGATAAACGGGGGGCTTGCCTTGCGCGAGTACATCAAATCCACAACATGGCTCAACGTCTCCTTCTCGGTCACTGCTCCACACGCGCTGCATATAACGATGGATTGTGCATCGATGCCCATCAACTGGGTCACGGGAGACTTGTCTGGCCCGCTCGTACTCGTCAAACGAGGGTTATTACCCGCCACATCACTCCGGGCGCTCATCTCTTCCAGTAAGAAACGGTTGAACACTTGAATAATTGCGCCGTACTCTCGTTTCAATCCTTCCGCCTGGTAGTCCACCACTCCTAAAGCGCCGGCTACACACAATGTTCCGCCCTTCAGGAACTATCAAGTCGATGGAGAATGCAAACGCACCTTGTTGGATCTTCGGGATCGTCTTGCAGAAATTACTAGCCTGGCAATTTACCCCGTTCGCATCCTCCAACATCCTCGTCAGAAACCCAAACTCGCACAGGAGGCAGTGTTCAGTTTGACAAGGTGTCGTGATGTGGGATTGAGCTACGCGTCGAACAGGATGGACATAATGGAGGGCTTGTAGAAGCGCATTGGTATAAGAATTGACGATATGTGTTTCGAGGCCGCTGTAAGTCGTCTTGTTGTAGTACCTAGTAGACAGCTAAGCAATATGCACAAGCGGCAGGGGAGAACTTACGCAAAGTCAAAGTCCTCTACTCCAAACTTGGAGTACATGATCTCAACCCGTCGATACGGTTTAGGTATGTCTGATATAGAAGCGTCTGCAATTTGCTCGGCGACCTACGAACCCAACAAATGTCAGATTCCGAGCGAACAGCATACGCATCCACTCACACCATCAACGTCCGATGGCTTTCTCGTCGTCCTCGTACTCCTGAATCGCCCAGATTCGACATGCACAGCGGGGGCAAGATTTCTCCTGCCAATTAGATCTTTCGGCAGAGGCGCATACCCAACAAAGTCCACAGTACGCATAGTTTCGAGTACTTTCGGTGGGATCTTGGCTGGAGGAGGAAATGGGTGGACGCCATGGGGCACTTTGAGAGAGATCTGCGAGGAAAGCAGTGGCGTTTTGTAATAAGGTAGCCCGACAGAGCTTAGAGGTCTAAAGAGGCAACTCAGTAACCATATCTTGGGGGTAAGAATTCACTAACGTATCAGATGTCCAATCAATTTCTGGCGGTTCACTAGGTTCATGCGCCCATATCCCAGGTTCTCCCTCGTACCCATTGAACGGTACACTCTCTTCCTCTCGAGCAGACGAAAGCAGATGGACAAAGCCCTCCGCATCGCCGAACGCCAAGTAATCTCCGCCGGGCGAGATGGCGGCGGATGTCAAGTAGGATGACGTTTGCAACTGGAATACATTCATTTTGCCTCCACGGCCCGGTAGGAAGCTGGGCAACTCACCTGATTAAAGTCGGCTGTCCCAGCAGGCTGCGCAATATCAATCACATTGATAAACCCCTGACTTGATCCAATCACTATCGTCGATGGTTTCTTTGGGTGTGCCCTAATGAATGATGGTAGATCTGCGAACGGTACCGGAGGGAGTGGGCGCAAGGTGCGTGCATCGAAGACCTTGACAAAGGTGTCTGCATGCGGACGAGACTGCCTGTGTAGTGGATAGGTCAGTACGGTCATCGAATACTAGTCAGGTGGCGTACAAACCTCATTCCCCATCCTGCCGTAAGGATATACTGTCCGCTCGTCTCGAGCGCTTGAATCCCACCCGTATGCGCAATGCAAGAATTCTCAGCGGCACTATCTTCCCGCCCTCTCGCCCTAAAGTCATGCGTCCTCAACATCCCATCGACCGATCCAGACACGAGCAGCGTATGTATGTGTGCTAGGTGCGAAATATGGGATGGGGACTGGACGTGGCGCATCGACGCGCCTGTTACGGCATTGATAATGTGGAAGGTGTGTGATGAGGGTGTCGAGGAGGCGACGACAAATGTGTTAGGGATGGTAGGATGGTGACTGAACGTCGAAAGCTGCTCCTGAGATCTACCCCCCTCGATCAGTACAACGTGCCGAACGAGAGCCAACAACACTCACGTAAACTGCCAGCGATTTGCTCCTCCTTTTGCCCAGCTTCCAAAACCCCCGTTCCCAAGCGCCTTGACGTCCTTTTCCCCCGTCAATAACCTCAGCACGCCCGTTTCCCCTCGAACGGGAAACGTCACGCCTCGAGTGAGGTTCCCAACGTATCCCGAGTTAATATTCCCAAAATACCCAGTCACAAGTCCTGCGGCGGATCCGGTCCAGAGGACATCTGAAACGGGGTCGAAGGAGAGAGATGTAACGGGGACGGGGGAGGAGAGGTGGATGCTGGGTATCGAGTGATATGTGGACTTAGATTGTGGTTGGTCCATAACAAGGACTGCATATAGATCGTTAAATAACACTAGGGCGGAGAGCAGGTGGATACTTACCTAGTATGCATCAAGATGGAATACAGAACCCGAGCTGAGGGTGTTGGTATTGTACTAGTAGTCAGAGTAGCGGGGGTTTTTAACTGATATTATGACAGAAGATAGCTTAATACCAATATAAAAAGCAGGGAGACACAGCTGGCCTTCAAGAGGTAGAATACAGAAGCAAGGGTGTATAGACGCCAAGGAGGGTTCTGTTTGTGTTTGCATCTAAGCGCCGGAGAGGGGCGTCCTGCCACTGACCCAGTGGATGGACAGTGTAAGTTCGTTGGTATACATGTAGACTCGCGGGTGAAATTTTGAACGTTAATATTTAAATGGTGAAATCAACAAAAGGCATATACAAAGGTATCAGGTCATTGCTGTTTCGTGTTCTCACCCCCATTCGTGACTTGCTCGCCCTCAATGTCTATATTGTTTCTTTAATGGTGTTGATCGGCGTCAAACACCGTGGTGCTACCCCCCTGCCCTCCTACTGTATATCCGCCCTGCGGAACGGGGTGCTGCCCTCCAGCAGCATCCGGAACGTAGGCTTCAGCTGGGAGGCCGGATTCATCCAATCCCTCTGCGGCTTCAATTACCTAAAGGCGGTAGCCGTTTGCAATGGGTACTTGGTGCATGAAAGGAGTATAGTGAACAAACGTACCTCGTACATCTTTCCCGCAACTTCTGGGGGCGGTACACGTCCGCTAAGGATATCTCGAGCTGGCACGTTGGAGCCGTAAAAGTCACGGTTTGTGTCCTTGCGCTCGATAAGGACCGTACCCTCCAGACTCAGGCCAGCAAACAGCCCTAAGAAAATATATTGGTATTGGGAGGTATTGGAGGTCTGGAATAAACGGACCTTTGCTCTTGGAATAACTAAACATCGGGGCAGGGCTCGCAAGACTAGCTTGAACTGCCCCACCGGTGCCGATGGGTCCAGCCGAAGCAGACACGTTGCCGCCCACAGTTACGTTCCCACCCATCGAAAACGCACGAACAGCCTCCTCCGAATTAAGGACAATCACAAAGTCAGTGATATCAGCACCTAAAGCCGCAATCGCACATGCTCGTTAGGGTATGTAAAGGGGGTAGGCGAAATGGCGCACCGATTTGGAGACCCCAGCCAACACCGGCTGTACCGATGCAGCTAGGGGCACTCCAGGATCCGTCGGGGAGACGAGCGAGGACAAGACCCGAGCCAGCTTTCCCGGAGAAGACAAAGCCCGCCTTGATCACCTGTAGCTCGGCACATTAGAGTATGTAAATGTGACTTGGCCGAGTGATCTTACCTGGAAGACCGCGAGACCACGGGCGCGTTGCAAAACGGCCTTGGGAATCGAGTTCAAGGCGGACTCGGGATGATCGGGGTTCGCTAATGGTGGCGGGTCAGTGGACTGAATCGGGCTCACGAGACATAGCAGCCACAGCAATCCCACCCCATCTGCATATGCGAATCGATTCAATACACTCACCAAGGAAGCTCTCGAGTATCTTGGCCGCCTTTTCAGCTTCCCCAGGCAGCGAGAAACCACGCATGATAGACGCAGACTCTTGCTGCACACGCGATCCCCCCTCTTGCATGAACGCGGTGGCCTGGATCTGGGCCTTGCGGGCACCCTCGCGGAACTTGTTGAGCATGGTAGTAGTGTTGGATGTCGGTGAGAGGGTGGTGGCTAAAATGACGATGGAGTCTTGTGATATTCGGTTTGGCACGTGATGGTGATATAACCCATGCGACCCGTTTCCGCCCATCTGGGAGATGTGCCTAAACACTTCCACCACCTAGAGCGAGCTCGACTGGCACTGGGGTAATGTTGCTCCTACACTTCTTCACAGTCTTGCTCCTGCACTCTGCAGCGATGGCCAGGCCATTCGTTCGACCCCAAGGTGCTGTGCATGATCCGTGGTGGACTCGCTTCGTCCACTCGGTCGGTCGCGCGCTCGGGATGCGGGGGTACCGACACGGCACTTATGCCGTCGACCTTGGGATGCCGCAGAATGGAGATAATTGGTTTTGGAATTTGAACGGATGGTCATTGGCTGAGAGCGAACTCAGCGTAGTCGTAAGCTCGTGATTCATATAATTTCCTTGCGATGTCGCTCAAACGACATTGCGATTCGCAGGATCAAGAGCCGATCCAGACGTTTGCAGCGCGCCCCGCACTATTCGGTGCCCGCATAGTCACCTCTCCTGGCCTTCTTGGCCATCTTCTACCGTTAAACTCGTTTACCGTTCATGACAACACGTCTCTAGATGATTCGGGTTAGTACTTTTTGACCCTACTTGGCAAGTTCTTATGACGTTCCTGGCCGCAGGTGTTAATGAAGTAGTGCCTTATCCTCTAACCAAGGCTAATACTGGATGTCCCCCTCTACGTGTCCCAGAAGGACACCCCCAACCCTCAATGAACGAGAGCTGGATCGCCCTCGTTATGCGAGGGGAATGTGGTTTCGACGAAAAAGTAAGGCATCTGTGACTCGACCTGCCGGTTCCCCGATTTACGAGTATCCTTTCAGGTTCGTCAGGCTCAGCGCCTTGGCGCCAGAGCTACAGTCGTTGGAGGCCAATCTCCAGGCCCCAGTGGGATCGACGAGCTCATTTCGATGTCGGCTGCTTGTACGTATCGCAACTGTATGTTCTACCTCATGATTTATCTTTGTTCTTTGCAGCAGACGGCAGAGACATCACCATACCCGCCGTATACGTTACCCACGCAACCTACAAAAAGTTAATTAACCTCATCCTGGCGAGCAATATGAGTACATCTGGCCTCCGAACCGTTAGTGTAGTACTAGGACCGGAAGAAACATGGGCCTGGTGGTCGTGAGTACGCTCAGGATCTGTGCTTGGACAGACTCCGACGCAGCAACACCATTCGTAGCCCGATACTCTCGTTCGCGATCCTGCTCTTGCTGCCCAGGTGAGGCACTCTTGACACGCATATTAGGTTTATCCCTGACACACGTCGTTCCAGCATAATGACCCTGATCACGCTCTTTATCCACCGCATCCGCGCTGCCCGTCACGCCGCTCGCCAACGTGCCCCAGGTGACGTCGTCCGCGCACTCCCTGTCCGAGTCTGGACAGGCGCAGGCTGGGTCAGCGAGAAAGATTGGATCGCGAGCCACCCACCCGGCTCAGAGCACACGCCATCGTCCTCGCCGACCTCTGAAGAGGCTCCAGCAGTCCCGGAAGCACAACCACAAGACGCGGAAGGCGTGCCAAAGTGGTTCGCGTCCCAGGGCGAATGCGCCATTTGCCTCAGCTCGTTTGTGCGAGGGGATCGTGTGCGGGTTTTGCCCTGCAGCCATGTCTTCCACGTTGAAGAAGTCGATGGCTGGCTCCTCAACCGACGAAAAGTGGTGCGCCTATTTCGCTGTCCCCTATATCCCTCATATTTATCCCCGTTTGCGATCTAGTGTCCAATCTGTAAAGCCGACGTAACACATCCAGCACCTCGAACCACACCACCTCGAGTATTTCCTATCGCCGTTCATCCAGCAGATGCAGAGGGCCGTACGAGCGCAGGCTCTGGCACAGGCGTACTCCATGATCACGACACAGCCGAATCCGGGATTGGCTCCAGTTCTGGAGCTGGGTCTAATTCGCCAACGTCTGGACGGAACGGGTGGTGGTGGCAGAGGGTTTGGCGTCGCGCCGAGGAGAGGCGTCAATCTGCGGCGACTGAGAGGACACCGCTGTTGTCCGCATAGTTCCACTGCTCTATTATTTCTTTTTTTTAAGGCGTAAGTTAGATAAGGATAATCCTGATGGGGGATCCGATTGCTTTGTCGCTGTTTGAGGTTTTGTATATCGACACACCACTCGGATGCTTTGTATATGAATAAACCCAATTGATGCATATATGTACACACTAAAGAGAATTCATAAATTAAGCAAAGGACATGGTGGTAGTACATGCATATGACAGGCAGCATATCGAACAACTTGCATCACATTTTCACATTTCAATTATTTAAACCCGCCTGGACGCATGCGTGTGCGAGCTACTCTCCGAGGGGACGAGGCTCCCTCGCCCCCGCGGCCGACCAGCGTCCTGCTCTGCCTCCCTGGGATTTTCCCCCCACCTCTCACCACCATTCTGCTGTGCCGGGAACCCGTACTGCGGCACGCCTCCATTCGTAGGCGCGGCACTCACCACGGGCGGGGCGCTCGACGGTTCACCAGGGGTAGTCGGTTCCGACGAGATGTACGCCGACGACTGCGATTGCTCGTCATCCATCCTCCGCGCCGGCGCTTGTACATGTTGAGGCGGGGCAGCAGGTGTGTACGAGTACGTACGCGAACGACCTGGGGCACCAGCCCGAGGCGCGTATCCCATCTCGTGCGCTTGACGGTACCGGAGCGCCGCCGCCGGGTGGTTGTTGTACATTCCTATTTGAGGCTGTTGGCGAAGAGGAGGTGACTGTGCCGGAGGCTGCTCGATTTGTTGTGTAGCAGCGGTGCGGCGCATGTACTGGGACATGTCGAAAGGCGCGTATTGGATCGGGTTGGGTGGGAGTTCTTGGTAGTGGTTGCGGGGAGTGGCGTCGTGGAGCGAGGCTGAAGACAAGATTAGCATCGTTGTCAGCAAAGATGAACAAACGACTTACAGCGCGCGGTATAGCCGGCAATACGAGAATCGATCATTCTATCATGAACACGTTGGGCTTCTTTGATCTTGTTCAACATCGCCTTGAGGCGTCCTAAAAATCCGAGATTAGCAGCGTGCTTTGTCTCGAGCAAAAGACTATTCCGTACCCATGCCGGTCGTAGTCTCGTCTAGGTGACGTACGAGCTCGTTCCTCAGGCCCAGGAGCGCGGCAAGGTCCGTCTAATCTCTTGGTGAGCCTTGCATAGTGACGTCTTTCAAGACTTCATACCTGAATGTCCCTGTCCTCCGTGATACAATACCGAGTAATATCAAAGTCGTGCAGCTGGTCCATAAAGTCGTCGATCTCCCTCGACCGGCGCAACAATTCGGCAGTCTTCTCCTCTTGAGCGACCGAGTCCCTCGATTGATGAGACAAGAGTTCCTAATCCAAACCTTGAGAACTTTCCCTAAGCTTTGATGCAAATAAAGCTCACCACAACATCAACAGGGAACCGCCCAACCTGGCCTTGGGAGTGTCCTAGCCAGTAACGTCCACCCTCCTCGCGTCGGATGACCGCCAAGACCTCACCCTCGCGGAGCGTCAACTCGCCCTCCCGCGTGGCGTAGTACTCCTGGACGACACGTACAAACTGCACGCCTGCGAGGTTCACGAGCACCACTGCAGGGTCCGCCCCCGATCCTGTACCGCGCCGGCGCGATTGTGCTCGCGAGCGGCTGCGCATACGGGACCGGCCTGTAGTAGTAGGAGACTGCGAGCGCGAACGGAAACCACTCCGGTCAGGAGACGGCGACGGGTGCCGGGAGCGCCCGCGTTGTTGGGTGGGCATGGGCATAGACGCTGGCACGCGCTGACCGTACGCGCGAGTATCCTCGAGAATCGTCGCAGGTATACCCGGGTGTCGTCCACGCGGACTAGGCTCCTCGGATTCAGAAAGCGTCCCATCAGCAAGCGAGCTGGTACGATTCGAGCGGCCACGTCCGTTTCCGTTGCGAGGGTTGCGTTCGTTGAGCCTGTCGCGCGCCTCGCGGCCGCCATCCATAGACGGTGTAGCCCCAAACGCGTTTTGCATTACTTGAGCTGTTGTGCGTCGGCTCCGCGTGGAGGGTGCATCAGATTGGACTCCGTCGTCTTCATCGCCCCAGCCGGGGCGCACGCCTCCAAAGCCTGGCCGGGGCACGCCCATCGAAGGCGGGAAGGCCTGGATACTCGACGCCGGGAATTCGCGCACTGTTGGGAGCCCGCCCGGCCCGGCAGCAAGGATCGAAGGTCCGGCCTCGAATGTGCTACCGTCAAGTCCGAAGCCGCCTGGCATTGAAGCATTGAAAGCGCCTGTGGCGGCTATCGGCTCCCCAGCGGTACGGCTACCCGTTGTGTTGACCTTTATCCCGGTGCGGTTGTCCTCGTCAGGGTCCTCACCGAGTGGGGGGTGAGTCACAAAAGACGAGGACCCGCTAGGGTTCAGTGGCGGCGGGCGGCGACTTGAATCTGACGATAGCGATGCAGTTTCAGCGGTTTGAGCCAGGTGTTCGTCCAAGCCCGTAATCGGTGTGAGCATTGAAGCATCGTTTGGATCGCCAATCCGAATCTGAGATGCCCAAGTCTTCAACGAATTGCGCACATTCTAATTGAAGATATTGTCAGTACGAATAAATATATGCTTGCATTAGGCTCACAGGGTCGTTAGCGGCTTGCTTGAGCGTGGCGACAAAAGGGGGCGCTGCAATCAACCGCTGGGCGTCGGCGCCAGAAACAGTGCGCTGTGCCAATACTCGCGCGATAGCAATCCCACGCGAGCGAGTTTCGCCAGTCGCGTTTTTCTCCCCAATTCGAAGTCGGAGGAGCTCGACAACAGCGCGAGCACTAGTCACAACTATGTTAGCCTGATGTATCCATATGAATAAATGAATTACCCATTGGTCCCACCCGCGCGAACGTCTTCACCTAGGCGCCGGATGGCAGCCGCGTCTTCAGGCTTTGTCGTGTCGAGCAAGCGAGCTGGAAATATAATGCACTTGATGAGCAAATATTTAGTTACGGGGTAGAGACTCACTGATAGCTGCTTGCCAGTTGGATGCACTGTTGCTACTAGAGCCTCCATTACCCTGGCTGTTGCCTCGTCCCCGCTGGCTGGAACTCGACGGCTTGGGCTTTTGTGCACTCGCTCCGCTAGATTTATCTGTAATTCGCGATAGGTAAGCCAATAATGCCCAAAACGACCTCCCAACTGCCTACCACTCGGGGACGTTCCTGTAGCATCGACATGGACAAACTCTGGCGAGCCCCCCGTGCCCGCCTTCCCCGGCCCGTTCCAAGCAGACATAATTGTTCCGAACACCGTAAATCGAGTAAGGCGGAGACAAAGGGGAGGGGGGGAGGCTAGGAACGCGACCTAGCTGGTACGAATCCGTTGCAAGGGAGATCCGCTAGCTATAAGGGTGCCTCGCGCCTTCGGACCGTGCCTGCGCCGCATGCCTCCGAGATAAATCTGTGGAGTCATGTAACATTGATTGCAACGTTGTTGGGCGACCACGAGGCAGCCTTGAGGTCCCTCAGCCTCCTATACGTCCGTAATCCATATCCCCAAGTAAGGAACGATCACCTGCTATTGCCACGGACATTTTTGGACTCGGGAGAAGTGAAAAGCAAGTATTTGCTCGCGACCGTGGAAGACGCGAGCGGGGATAGGGGGATAGGCAATTACGGTCACCTAGGATAGTGAGATAAGACCTAGCAGAGCATTTCACTGTGAAGTGAGTGAAAGGATGAGCCTAGCTAAGCCCCGATGGGATAAAGAAAACAGAGCGCCGTGGTCTTGTGAGCAGAAGATGACGCCGGGCGGGGATATTGTTCATCATCGCAAGAAGTCCCCCATCTTTGCGAACCGAGGTGCATTCCACCATTTTCAGGGGCGTGCAAGGTCAATTTGTCAGTTGTAAGCCGGACGGGTACCACAGACGGTAGGATGCGAAACACAACTCACATATGGTAAACCCAGTACTCGAACAAACCCAACGTCACTATCCATTAGATCGGGAGCTGTATTCGAATCTGGGCCTGAACTTCGCACTTCCTATATGTCTCGGGCTCCACTAGGACTATACATATAGCCTCAAGTCAAGGTCGCTACGCTCATTACGTTCACCCCGGCCAGGCTCGGTTTCAGATACCCGAGACTACCTCAAGTTGGTAAACATGTCGAGTCCTTTGCCCTTGTCCAATGGCTCGTTCTAGCTAGCAGGCGACTATTCTGCTAGGCACATCATCCATTTGCTACAGTAGGAGGCGAGAGTTGGCGCCGTGAGCAGTTGGTTGCAATTTTCAATTACGGCGCTAATCAGCTGATTAACGTTGGTCGGAAAAGATGCCGCCGGCCGGAACCGGGATGGAAAACGACCTCCGCCCGCATCTCTCCTTCCCGTCGCCAGTATTTAACGGCCTTGTCTCGCTCGCTTAGACCTACAGTTCACTCCTCTAGATTCAGTCCCACCATCTTTCCTAGATTAATATCTATTTCTCTACCTCATGAAGGTAAGGTCCTTGCCGACAATACTTTTAATTTGGATACTCACCCTGGCACCACAGCTCATCACCAAACAGCAACAGGAAGAGGCTGCGATTGCGACAGCCTGGGGTGGCCTTAGAGGAAGTCTTGTCGGGCTCTCACTGTAAGCACGACGAATTGCACGAGAACAAGGTATCTTACGACGTATACAATCTCAGAGCCGCGCCAGCCCTATACTTTGCAAGCAAACGATACCCCACGATTCGTGCCATCCCACCCGTCCAACGTGGCTTTCTCATGCTCGTTGCAACCCTCGGTGTTGGAATGACCAACGCTGAACTGTCTTACGAGGTTAGTACAAACATGACCAGGTTTGAAACTAGAGCTAATCACATTCATAGGCATACCTGAAATCGCAATGGCAAGGCCGCACAGCCGATATCCTTCGTAAAGAAGAGGCAGAGGAAGCAGCCGGACTGCACTCACTGAGCCTCAAGGGCCGTGCTCTACATTGGGCCAAGGAGAATCGGTTTGGTATTATCGGAATGAGCTGGGTTTCCGCCATGGCGATTTCTGGCGGGTTAATATTCGCTCGTAATCGTGGTGTACCTTGTAAGCCTACCCTTCAAAGCGTTTGTGACTCTCACCAACACACTCGACAGTCTCCCAGAAAATTGTGCAAGTACGTATGTATGCACAAGGTGTGACAATCGCCGTCCTTCTCGCTAGTGCTGGCCTTGCCGCGATTCACTTGGACGACGAAGAAGCGCTCAGCCGTAGCGAAAAGGCTCGTCTCCCCGGCGAGGCCTGGAAACGTATGGTGAGTCACAACCTCCACCCCAGTTCCTGGCGTCCTCTAACGTGAAAATCCAGATTGAAAACAGCCCGAGCAACCTCGCTCAGAAGGAACCATATGTTCCGCCCTCGCATCACCATCATGTGGTCGCACATGCGGCCTAGACTGCCCGAGCCCGGGGATAAATCTGCCTTCGGTCCCACTCAAGCACCGGCTCTGCCCGTATTCCGAATGGATATCCGAATTCGGCTCTGAATTTTCTGATGGCTAGGCTGGTAGATTTTTAGCATTATTAGGGACATTTTCTTGTCGCATAGCACGCATAACTGTATGAACAGCTACATCGTATTTGACTAATATTATGAGTCTTTGCACTCTATGGCTGCGGTCTGGCTTCCCGGCCAACTCCCGGCGGCATATTTTCGAAGATGCCGGCGGCAACATACTGAATTACAAAGGACACGATTGGTGCCGTCATCATGAAGTGTGTGACCGGATGGTCGACACCCACGGCCCCGAGTGGTATTTAACTTGGAGTACCCTCACGGCACCTCCATACCTCTACTAGATGAAGGTAACGCGTATTCAGACCTTTTGACCGCACAACCCGAGACCAATCACACACCCATAGCTTATCACCAAACAACAGCAAGAGGAAGCTGCAAAGGCGACAGCATGGGGTGGACTCAAAGGAGGAGTCCTTGGTCTTGCATTGTACGCATGCTTAATGTACTTGCAGCTTGGAGCACACCTAACGCACGATATTACCGTAGAGCCATTCCAGCCCTTCACTTTGCGGGGAAGCGATATCCCGCCGTCAAGGCAATCCCTCCAGTTCAACGAGGATGGCTTATGCTCGTCTCGGCACTCGGGTTCGGGATGACAAACGCCGAGATTTCATACGAGGTAAATCGAGAGTTCACCTCGCACGATGCTGGAAATACATAGTGATAAAATTATAGGCTTATCTCAAATCCCAATGGCATGGTCGAACTGCCGACATCCTCCGCAGGGAAGAGCAAGAAGAAGCAGCAGGGTTACATCGACTTAGCTGGCAAGGCCGGACTCTGCACTGGGCAAAAGAGCATCGCTTTGGGATCATTGGGATGAGTTGGGTGTCTGCCATGGCTATATCTGGGGGACTCATCTTTGGGCGGAACCCGCAAGTACCATGTAAGTGCCCTTATTCTCATAATGTTTTGAAACTGAATAAAGCCCGTTGGAAAGTCACTCAGAAGATTGTTCAAGTGCGTATGTATGCGCAGGGCGTGACGATCGCTGTTTTGTTGGCGAGCGCGGGCCTAGCCGCAATCCATTTGAAAGATGAAGAAGAGCTCGAAAAGAGCGAAAAGTCGCGTTTACCCGAGGAGGCATGGAAGCGAATGGTGAGTGGCCTTGCTGGGACCCAGGGTAGACTTTAATGTTCGACGTGTAGATTGAAAACGCGCCGGGCGGAGGAGCTGTTGCCAAAGATCCATATGTTCCCCGATCTCATAATCACGCAAAGGAGACCCATAGTTCATAACTTGTGACCTAGAATCATGCTCGGGAATACGGTTGATTAGGCCTGTTGTGATGAATCATGGCGGAGGGTTGACTTTAATAACTCAAATAATTTGCTGAGCATGCTAGTTAGAATAGCACAGGTATGCACAGGGTGGCTGGCTTGCGACTCGCCAGGTCATGGAGGCAAGAAGCGTCGCTGATCGGGGTTAGGGATCAGCCCGATCACCGCGCTTATTGCTTCCGACAACCAACAAGCGACAACCATCGTCTGGTCCGCACCAAGTTCCAGCTACCAACTTGCACTCGGTTTTCGAAACGCACCATGCCTCCGTCTAGCGACATTTCCGCATTCCGTAGCGCCCTGCAACAAAGTAAACGTATAATCATCGTGGCTGGCGCTGGGCTTTCTACCGCGTCCGGTATGTGCAATACCCCTGGAACTTTTCTTTTGTGCTAGTTGTTCATAACTAACTCGATTCCATATTGGGCAGGCATACCAACCTTTCGTGGTGCTGGTGGGTACTGGCGGTCTTTTGAGGCCACTAGACTAGCTACACCTGAAGCATTTGCCGCCAACCCCAGTCTTGTGTGGCAGGTCAGGCCGAAAAGTACTACTCCAGTTGCGCGTGCTGATAAAATGTTTGAATATAGTTCTACCACTACCGCCGAGAAAAGTACGCCTCGTTTTGATTATGCTCATCAGCCACGCATCTGAAGTTACTGGTCCTCACTAAAGAGTATTTGCTTGCAAGCCGAACAATGCTCATCATGTTATCGCGCGGCTTCTCCGCCACGAATATCGGCAGCCTATAGCACCACTTGCCAATCAATGCACGCTCATCACCCAAAACGTAGACGGTCTCAGCATACGCGCCAGAGAAGAACTAGCAGCTAGCGACCCTACAAGTGCTAACTCAGAATCGGGAGACATTATTGAAATGCACGGGCGTCTTGTCGACACACTTTGCAAACGTTGCGAAGACCGCCGCTCGAATACCCAATCTCCGATATGTCCCGCTCTGGCTGGTACCGAAGTGCGAACCGACGCGATTATGGATGAAGCTGGCAAACGCGTTCCAGAAGCGACGATTTCAACAGAAGATCTACCTCATTGTGAAAAGGAGGGGTGCGGCGGGTTGTTGAGACCGGGTGTGGTATGGTTTGGCGAAGCAATCCCGGACCTAGAGGCTATTGACGGCTTGGTGGATGCGGCGGATATGTGCTTGGTGGTTGGAACGTCCTCTGTAGTAAGTACAGGCGCTTTCCCCACCGTTTCGAAGCCTGATACATGTTACTCTAGGTGTATCCTGCTGCTGGTTTTGCTGATACTGTTCGGCAAAACGGCGGTACTGTCGCTGTTTTCAACATCGAAGCATCACGGGGAGATAAAAAGGCTGATTTCTTGTTCATTGGACCATGCGAAGAGACTTTGGGGAATGTTTTGGGGATTAGTTTAGGGGAGTCTACATCCTGAAACGTAAGTGGTCGCCTTGTTTGAGTTTTGAAGGCGATTATAGCTTATCGTAGACCTCCTTGTACATTAGATGTATTAACACGGAAACCAGCATATATTCACAAAATACACATTTGTTTTGCCGACAAGAATGACTAACACCATTGGCTTATCATGTACTGTCCGAGTCATACCGTCCCTCGGCTCCGTGAAGTCGTCTGACTAGGGCGTTTCCTGTGGTATAAATTAAGCCCCCGCGCGACGTTCATCCCCCCAACTTAACAACCATGTCCATGAGCAAAACTTACGATCTCTTTGGAGGTACGCCAACCCAATAAACGCCTTCAAAAATCTCATTAACCGAAACAACTAGGTGCTATCACTATTACCCTCCCCTCGAACCTGATTGACGCATCGTAAGACCGCCTATATCTCAGTCTCAGCCACGGGTTTACTCGAGAGCCGACGTGGACGTTGTGGTTTGGTTTACTAACAAACATTCACCTCTCTCTTTAACCCGGGTTCGGCTTTCGACTCGTTCGTTTTTAGCGACTTGCGTCAAGTACCCGATACCCAAGAAGTTTTACTGTCTCCTGAATCCGAGGTTAGCATTGTAGTCGAGATTCTTGAGTGCGTTGAGCCGGATGATCCACATGAAGTTGCAAAGTAAGTCTCAAATCGGCATGCTACCGCGATTTTACACTGACCGTTGTATTACCTTGTACCCTGTCAGGTTTCATTTCGACGCGTTGGCACACGACAATGATGTCGTTGTGCACCCAGAAGGTTGCACCGTTCAACAAATTATAGTTCCAACCCCGGCCACACCTATCAACTCGCTCGTCTCGAGTGTGCTTCACGGCACACAACTCGTCCCCAAGTTCAATAGAACCCAGCCAGACACAGTCAAGATCTTCCTTGCAGTGTATCGCGTACACGAGAAGAATATCGACGTGACTTTGGTGTTCAACGTTCCAGTTGAAGCTGAAAAAGAAGGGAGTGCCGTGACTTTTGGAGGGGATGTGTATAACGCTTGGGTGAATGCCTTTGAGGAGGCTGTTGGTACATTTAAGGTCGTCGACTACGGATTATTTGCTTGAGTATCCGAGCCTGCGAAGAATGCGCGTTAGGATATATGCTCTATACGAGATGTCGGTTTGCTTCTAATGAAGAATATTGGATTAGTCGCTTGTCGATGCTGGATAAGATTTTAGTTGGGCGTAGGGAGTTGTTTATCGCGTTTGTACTTTGGAAGAAGTCGTGTTAAAATGGGTACAATCTTCTTGATAAGAGGAAGCTTGACCGGTTCGCAGGCTGGTCGGTATTGGACTCGCAGATATAGGCTATTCCACAAACGAACACAAATCTATCGGTTGCACGTATGGTAAGTCGAAATTAAAAGAATTACAGTCGAAAGCCAGGATTTGCATAGCCAGAATCTGCATAAAAAGTCTGAGAAGCGGTGATCTGCTTTTCCCCAGTCGAATTTGAAATCCCGCCACCCGGAAACGATTTCCGTTGATAGCTAACCTACGGGCTAAGTAGGTTGTCTGGCAAGTTTGCCAAATGTAAAAATCGCCGTTTTGAACCTTTGGGTTCGTTAACCTTACCCTGTACAGAAATTTTGCTGTTGTTGCAGGCACCCTGCATCGTGAGAATCAGTCACATGTGTGTGTTTGCATCTGCTGGGCGGAAGACCAGAATCCGCATACTTGTCTAATTTCCAATTTCCAGAATGCATGCAAATTCTGGCGTTCGACTGTACTAAATTCGTGTTTCTCGTTTTGGGAAACCTGCGCAGACTACCGTAGACTACCACGTTAGGACTAAGAGCAGTCACTACCATGACCGACATGCACCCTAGATGCACGCCTAGACGACCTCGCGCGACAAAGAACACAGACATGAGTGGGGCTTGAATTATAACACAGAGGCGAGATACAGGGAAACAAAGTGATACACGAGTTGAACAAACAATGGGCCGTTTCAGTAAAAACACGTCTAGAATCCGGGAGGTACAATGCCTGAGCTGGATGATTGGCCTGGTTGGCCTGGTTGTTGCCCATAAGGATTGAGCATCTACGATAACCCAGATCAGCTGGCAAGGTAGGTGGAATGACGGATGTGCTTACACCCTGTGCGCCTTGCTGCTGCGCAAGCATCTCCTTCTCCTGCTGTACAATTTTCGCTTCGTCCTCGAGTGCAAGTGCCAGGGGGAGGCCAACCAAGAGTGCACTCGTAGTGACGACCCAGACAATATTCCCTCCGATCTTCCCTACCCGCTTCGCAACCGAAGCAGCAGCGTTAAGTTTGTTGCCAATAGAGTGGCGGGTGGTGGGAGGTACAATATCCACTAGAGCAGCAAGTCGTTCAGCGATCGTCTCGTGTTCGGGTGAAGACGCAGTGCTGAGCGAGGAGGATGTGCTTGCGACAGAGTCGCTCGATGAGCTGTAAGAAGAGCTGCCATAGGGAGACCCAGCACGCTGATCCTTGTCTTTAATTTCCTCGACTCGGACCATGGCGAATGAAAAGAAAGGTAGGAGACAAGTTCAGATGATGAAGAGGCGAAAGTTTGGGATTTGCGTTAGATAAGCTGACCTCATCACCCTGGACCTTGGCGCTTAATCTCCCACAATTTTAGACTCGGTCTTGTGCGTTATCACCGAACTGAACATTTGATTACTTTACTACCATGAGTCGCGGTCAATCGAGAGGCGGCGGCCGAGGACGCTCACGAGGTGCCACCAAAGGAAGGGGAGGTAGTAGGGGAGCAGGTCGTGGACGGAGAAGCTCACAAGCTCGCGTCGGAGACAAGGTGGATAGCAAGTTGGATAGTTGGAAGACGGCAAAGGATGTACCAATGGACGAGGAGGACGAATGTGAGTCACTGTATCCCACCGCTAACGTGCTCTTGACCCCGGTCTTGTAGTCTTTGCGGCCCGCGACAAAATCTTGTTGGACGACACAGCACGAGCTCGAGCGCGTGCGGGCCCGGGGATGGGCGATGAGGATGAGTTTGACCAGGATGACGAGGTGTTTGGACTCGACGGAGTAGGAGGATCTTCGGAAGGCGAAGAGGACGAAGATGAGGACTTTGACGATGATCCACCTGCTCGCACGAAGCCCAAGGCGAAGGCAAAGCATGTTGCACAAGTCGAGGAGGATTCGGAAGCCTCTTCGGACTCGGAAGAAGAGCTGTCGCACTGGGGCAAATCTCGATCCGCGTACTATGCAGACGACTCTCGTGTCATGGATGAGGACGATACGGAGGCAAGGGAAATGGAGGAACGCGAAGGAAGGAGACTGCAGGCGAAGATGGTGGCGGAAATCGGAGAGGACGATTGGGGGTACAACAATGTCCAGTGAGTATAGAACGCTCTATGGTCTTACGCGTGACTTAATTACATACGTACAGCGACACAGAAGATGCTGCAGGTTCATTATCCGCGGTCCCCGCCACACCGCCACTTCCAACAGATAAAGCATCATTGTTGCGACATATGGAGAAACACGACCCACTTGCCTTGGCGTTGGCGCGTGACTGGGAGGATACCGCATTCCAGGTTATGGAAACGAGTGCAGCAGTCAAAGAGTTCGCCTTATTTCCTGTCGCGTGACTTCGTCTAACCAGTTTCTAGGATTGAGGTTACTAACCCCGATGACCCGGCGCTTGGGCTAATGCATCTACACCACCGTAAGTTTCCATGTGGTTATTGCGTTTTGGCTCTGCTGATACAACGAATAGAGACGCTTTTATCCTATGCCACTACACTCGCGTTCTACCTTCACCTTCAGTCTACTCCCCGCAGCACCGACTCCTCAGACGTCGTTCCTTCACCTGCTCCTCCTGCTCCAGCCGAAGCCAAACGTTTACGAACCGAGGTTATTTCGCGTCTTCTCACCCTCAAGCAAGCGCTTGCCACTCTCGAAGACCTAGGCTTTGCAGTTGACGAGGGCGAAGGCGAAGGCGAGGATGACGATGACGATGACTTCAGTGATGGAGACGACATGTCAGTTGATGGTGATACTTCGTTCCAGCTCAATAGCGACGAGGACAGCGAGGGCTCAGACGACCTGAGCCCCTACGGACTCAGACCTGGAGAGAAAGTCTCTCACGCGAGCGGCGGATCACCTCGTCTCCAGAACCTGGAAGAGGGATGGCAGCAAGAAAAACTTGCGGGGTGGATGGACTCTTCTGCGACCTCGAACGGGAACGGCGAGAAGAAGAAAAAGAAGAAGTCGGGCTCTGGGTTGGGAGCGCTGGAAGACGGAGAACTTGAAGGTTTAATGCAAGACGCGCTTCTGGAGGACCCATTACCGTCTTCTCCCCCGAAAAAGCGCAGCAGGAAGGCGGATACCGTGGAGTCTGATGACAAGGAGGTCAACAAGAAAAAGAAGAAAAAGGATCTAGCACCCGCGGCCCTTGCATTCGACTTGGTTGAACCAGAGTTTGCATCCACGAAATCCAAGGACAAGGGCAAACAGCCTCTGGTGGGCAACGCGGATGTTGACTCGGAGGCGTTTGGAGACCCAACGCAGTTGAGCCATACGGACGCCAGCGACAAGGCTGGAAGGCGTCGAACTCTGAGGTTCCACACGAGCAAAATCGAAAGGCAGGTGTGCTTTGAACATATATATGCAAATTATTGATTTCACCGATTTCACTTGCAGTGCATCCAATCGTCGTTCGGCTGCTCGCGCTGGAATGGGTGGAGACGATGACTTGCCATACCGTGAACGACGAAAAGAGCAAAAACGAAAGGGGCTCGGAGAGGGTGGCGACGACCTCGAGATGGACGCCGAGATGGACGGAGACATTGGAATGGACACGGACACACCTTCAATAGGAAAGCGTGCGCGAGAGTCTGCGAGTCCAGTGGACGACGAGGAAGCTGAGGGCGAAGATGGGTACTACGACCTTGTGAGAAAGGTCAAGAAACAGCGGAAAGAGGAGAAAAAGGCGGAATACGAGTCGATGAGAGCTGCTGAACGGTTAGTGACGAGTTTCATCTCGCTCGATTGTACTCATATGCCTTATTCGATCGTTAGCGTCGACCCCGACGAAGAATCCTCTTCTGGGCCACGCTCTCTGACTAGAGCCATTCTCAAGAACCGTGGCATGACACCAAACCGCAGTCCGAAGAACAAGGCTGCACGAAACCCCCGTGTCAAAAAGAAGTTGCAGTACGCAAATGCACAAAAGAAGCTTAGCAGTCGACAAGCAGTGTTCAAGGGTGGTGTAGAGGTCGCAGCAGCGAGAGAAGGTAGATATGAAGGAGAGAAAAGTGGTATATCTGGAAGGGTCGTCAAGAGCGTCAAGTTATAGCTTTGTTATACTCTTGCCTATTTATCCTGATTACAATCGTTGTATCACGTGACTACCTCAATAAGCGCCGTCGGGGGCTCTGGTGAGAAACTCTGCCCAACCTCCATAATGTATCGGACGTCTGCTCTCAGAATCTCGAGGGCCGCAACTCGCATTGAGAAGGTGTGCTTGTATTCCTTGAGACGGTACACCGTTCCTAATTGTTCAATCTAAATCCAGCGCGGGCTCGCAGATCTGACCGTCTTGCCGGCTCGAAAGCCTATCATCTCGTATGGTCCTCCAGGTCGTAGTGCTGTTACCGGACACGTCGCAACCGTTTTCGGGTGCACGGGCTTCTTGGGGAGATATTTAGTTTCCAAGCTTGGTAGGTCCTAAAGACGTTCCACTAATGACCAGGCTATGATTGGTCGTACTTTGCTAGCCAAGGCGGGGACGCAGGTTGTGATCCCATACCGAGATGAGGACGAGAAGCGGCACCTGCGGGTTCTTGGAGATCTCGGCCAAATTGTCCCACTTGTGCGCCCCCAACAACTAACGCCATATTTTTGGTCTAATCTGTTGTAATGCAGGAATGGGATCTAAGGCATGAAGATCAGATCGCAGAATGCATGAAGCATTCCGATATTGTCTATAACCTAGTAGGCCGGGACTACGAGACCAAGTGAGTTGTTACCCTACCGTGCACTATCTGTATTCACATTTTATAGAAACTTTGACTACGCCTCCGTCCATGTCACAGGCGCACAGACTATCGCGAACATCGCCTCACAGCTGCAGATCCCCCGACTTGTGCATATCTCACATCTAAATGCGTCGCACAAATCCGAGTCCGAGTTCTATCGAACCAAGGCTGAAGGGGAAGATGCTGTTCGTGGGGCATACCCAGATGCGACCATCGTTCGCCCTGGGCCTATGTTCGGACACGAGGATAAGCTGATCAACTCAATGGCAACCTGGCCCGCGCTCTGGACACTCAACCATGGCGAGACAAAAATACGCCCTGTGCATGTGAGTTGCGTTCCTGGATCAATGGCACGACACTCAAGTCGCCACTGCGTGTGCTCGCTAGGTTCTGGACGTAGCCCAGGCACTCGCCAATCTCCTTACCGTCCCTGCTCCAGGCCAGACCTTCAACCTTCCCGGCCCCGCATATCACACATACGAGACCATGCTCGACCTCATTGCGGCTGTAACCTGCTCCTCACCCACGAGGGCGCCAACTGTTCCCAAGCCAATCGCCATGGCTCTCGCACGCGCTGCACAGGTGGTGTGGTGGCCTGCGCTAAGCCCCGATGAGGTTATCCGCCGATACATCAACGATTCAGATGTGCCCGGGGACTGGGAGGCGCTTGGCGTTGTTCCAGAAGAGGTAGAAGGACATGCAATCACGTACTTGAGACGTTACCGCTCTGCGTGAGTCTGGCTTCTTGGCTGATCTCTGAGTTAAATCCGTGTGATGGCTGACGGCCTGGCTTAGTGCCAACTTTGCTCGTCCTGTGCAACTTCCCGCGGCGCGGCCAGCAGTGGTGAGTTGCCGCTTCCGCTATTCAATACGCCACTACAATACTAAATGTTTACTACAGGGTGCCCGATGAGCTTTTTCGCGCCTATCGCAGGATTTCGCGAAGAGCCTGGCTTAAATTCACTTGTGAAACAGGGGAGATAGATAGCATTACAAAAAATTGCATCACATTTTTTCTCGGCGGAGGTGACATGGACTAAGTCGACACTCAAATACGTACCTTATCCAGGGCGGAGAGAGAATCAGTGTCAAAGCCGTCACTCGTTTGCAAATGGGCAGGTATTGAAAGGCTAAACAGTGATCTCAGCCTCACACTAAAGGTGCCTGTAAACCTAACTTTATGCTCCAGGGACATATATGCTAGGCTAGTGCTAGGCTGCTATACAGCCCCCTGGTGCCTACTAGCACCAAAGCGTAGGCGCCTAAGGCAAACAAACTGACGATCACGTGCACATAAGCTCTCCACCCTGCACCATGAGCTTTTTGCTTCATACACGGTCAACGGCTCGGATTTTACCTGCTGTTCGCAGTTATGCCGTATCTCGTCCGAACCCACGCCCCAAAGACCCAGTGCTCACGTCTCCCAACGCAAAGGTGCAACAAATCACGCCTGACGTCACGTTTATACACAACCCACCATCCTCGGTGCCTACACCCTACTCATTGACAACCGCACCTGCATCACCGTTACTTGTCAAACGTAGCTCCGAAACCCAAACTGTGCCCTTACCTCCTGAGCTCCGCCCAACAAAGCCAACCAACGGACCTAAGCTCTCACAAGCACAAATCGAGGAGATCAAGCAGCTGCGGCACGCCGACCCTAAAACAAACTCGTGTCAGGTCTTGGCTCGTCGGTTCGGATGTACACCACTCTTTGTGAGTATGGTCGCACCGTTGGGGAAGGAGCAACGCCAGGAGCTGGAGAAGGAGCAAAAAGCGCTACGAGAAAAGTGGGGTGAGCGGAAACAACTGATTCGAGAGATCAGGAGGAAGAGGAGAGAATTTTGGTGACGTGCATCGGTGCTTTTGGTATGTCCTAAGCCTTTTCGAAAGGTTCAACGAGACTCACTTGCACAGTTTGTCTAGATCCGCAGCATTGGCGGATCGAGATACTTTGGCGAGCATTCAATTTGTACAGCAGCTTGCCCGTATCGATCAGCACTGTTGTCTGTCAAAATTTCTCCGCTATCCCCGTTCTGCGGGAATGAACGCCCCCGCGCCGCGAGGCTTGGAAGATCCGTTTATCCGCGTAGACTAAAGACACACCGGACCTCTGCTTCCTCGGAAGGTTGGACATCTTAGTTCACGCCTGTATTTCACAAGATCCTAGGGACACAACCTAATTTCGGGTCTTATAGTCACGTGATCATTTTGACTAGGCTTGGATAAGTTGAATTTTCTCGGTAGCGAGCCTGACTGTTCAAGACGTGGAGTAGAGTGTGGAGCAAAAGAATTCTGGCCGATCAAATACGTATCCACGATAAGAGATCAGGCGTCTGATATAGTCATATTGTGATCTCTCGCGCCTTCTGGCCACGCATAGACTCGAGGAAAGTTCAAGAGCTCCCAGCACAATCAACGCTGTCCGGAGCCCGTAGCCGGAAAATTCCCAGCACACCAGCCGGCGAGGCACAACCATTGATTTGTATCTCAGCCGTGATCAGGCGTGGCGATCAGTGGAGGACGCACCTCGGGCTGCCCGGCCTCACGGGAACAAGGGAAGGCGACTAAGTCGAACGTGCATCATTTGCTGGCTCGGAGATCGTCGATCTAGGTTGAGCTGCTGCCCATGTTGGCCTCACGCGTGTCAGGGCCGAGCAACAGAAAAAACCGAGGGGTGTCACCGAGATGTCAACTGAGGGGCAGCGCTGACTGTTTTTCTGCACTCGGAACTGCTAGTGCACCTACTGGGGGTGAACTGTGCTGAAACTGAGCTAGTAAGCCTTTCAGCCCTGTTGAACAGCCGGGGCGAGGTGCATATTGGGTGCTATGGTTTTTCCGACCGACAAATGCTACCTGTTGGGGGTGGACCACATGCACGCATGCTGGGGGGCAATATAAGCGTTTTCTTGCCGAGCCGCGGCCCTCGAGCCCCACATTCGATCGCACAGGTTTTCGATAACCAGGGGTTGTGCGTAAACATACACCCGGGGTGTGTCTTGTATGCGTATTGCAGTACCATAGATAGACAAATACCATTCTTGCGCTGGTGTGATCTACGCCGACGCCCGTGGCACTGGTGGACAGGGAATGTGTGTTGGCAGCCCCGGGCGTGGCGGGTGACAGCGCTTTCGGTCCCGCTGGGTCAGGAAGAGGTTGGGTGGGAAGCAAAAAAGCAGTCTCTGCCCCCGATTTTCGGAACGCAGCTCCGGCTCGGTCGCTAAGCGCAAGGTAAGAACCAGTGCTCCACGCCAGTCAGCCTTAATCTATCAACTAACGCCCTTCGGTGCACTCCACCCCTTCCTGTCCCTGCATAGCTGAGCAACACTCGACGGGCCGGGCGTCGTTTCAGCGCTGGCGTGACACTGGTCTAGCCTGCATAGCCGTACACCGGCGACTCACCAGCCAAGTCCTATGGGGACAACTGTCTTGGGCCTGGACACAACTCGAACTCGAACAACCACTCCAGTCGAAAACGAGCTTGCTGGTGGCACTGGGCTGCTGTTATCCCCTGCATCTGTCTGGAAAGGCTCCAACTCTCGAGGTGTAGGTGAGCCACGCAAAGGTAAGTAAATGTGTCCTCCTACATTTTTGCATGAGAGAAAACTGCGGCTCCGCGGGTCGAAGTTCGCCATGATCGATCAATCCTGCGGTCTTCTACGCTTTGTTTCATAACGCCCATATGTGGCACGACGGCACCTTTCCTCCCCCTTCACCCCAACTCCACCTCGTACCACTTCCCACCTGCGCACTGCTGGTGGTGTGAGAGCGCGGTCGTCTTCAACACCCGGGCTACAGGGTGCTGCCCCTATCTCTCTTTTCCACCTAGAATGCAGTCAGTTGAGAGCAGATACTGACGCACCTGCTCCGCCCCCCACTCCACCTCTATCTCGGCCCCGAAATCCACGTATCTGCTCTGGCCCACTTGGCACGGTTCCTTTCTCTTGACGCTGTGTCTGACGTCATTCGTGTCCCGATTGCACCCTGTCCAACACCCTCTGGCTCTTTTGTCGGTGTACACGCGCCTAAACCACCCCCCGCTCCACCTCCCCAGTCACTACGGCACCTCTGCAACGCACCCCCCCTCGGCGGCCGCACCCTTACCGGCGCCCGTCACCCAAAGCTACCGGCAATTCATCCCCGGCTCGCCCACGCACACACCCCAGCTCCGTCCCCGCCCCGATGTCTCAGCCAAGGACGCGTTCTCGCTCTGGCTCCGACTCAGACGCAAGTACCGCTTCCCCAAGAGTCCGTTTGCGTCGTTCGAGGTCACGTGATCGTTCTCCTAGTGTTTCGTCTGCTAGAGGTGAATCGTCCCAACAAGCAAGAGACACAGGTGCAGCACAAGGGCAAGCTCCGGGAACGGCCTCTGGGTCCCGTTCCCCGCAGCCGCCAAGCCAGTCTCGAGCCCAACAGGAAGCCGCATTGGCGCCATGGTCCGGAGCAGCCCCAGAGGGAAGCGTGTCAGCAACTCCAGCCTATGCGGCCCCACGCAAGCAAAATGTAGCGTGCGATGCCTGTAGAAATCGCAAAGTCAAGTGTGTGAGGAACCCAGGTTCGGACAAGGTGAGCCACCTTGATATTTATGTTCCCGCGGAGCTCTTGTCTCGTCGCAAACTCGGGCGCCACATTTTTGGTTGGGTTCCATCAGCACAGACACGTGGGGGATACATTGTTTTTGGTCCAAGTCTCCACTGTTTGGCGACATAATTGCCAGTCGTCAACCCCTTGACCTGTTGCCATCCTACGGCACGATAACCCTTCCGCAAAAGAAACACCTTACGACCGATCCTCGAGGCCCCTTGCACAAGCCAATCGGTCAATCATGCTGCTCGCTTCGCTTCCACCCACGCTCTGGGACTTCCCCATCGAGCGCAGGCTCTCGGGTCCCATCGAAACCGTGGATACCCTCCCCTCATTTAAGATCTCGTCGTGATGCGGATTACGCACTCGCTTGATGCCTGATGTGGCTGAACGCAAGTCACTGATACGCTTGTTTTGTTTAGTGCCAACATTGCATAGGCAAGAACTTCCCATGCACGTATGTCATTTCGCGTTCAGTAGCCAACCTCGCATTATGAGTGGCCCTGACGCCAACCCCTATCACTAATTTTTTCCCGGATTTTCGCGCATACAGAAACCTGATCCAGCAGGCAACATCCGAAAAAAAGCGCCAAATGGGTGGTGCGAGGCGAGGTTTCCGCCCAATATCAGGCGACCTGAGGTGGGTGTCTTCGTTGCCTTTTTCCCCTGTTCTTCAACTCGAGAAAGCTCCATTCGACTCTGAATGTCTACCTTTTTGTTTCCTCCCAGTATGTCGATGTCGGGTCCCAGCGGGGTCAACCCTCCTTCTGGAACTCCCAGGGGAACTGGGGCGTTTGCGGCCGCAGGTCCCCCGAGCAGCGGACCAACGGGTCGAAATACAATTGCCGGTTTTCTAAGTTACATTTTTGCACCCCCTCGCGAAGATTCATTTCCTGCTGGGGCGCCAATTGAAGATTGGGGTGTGATGGGGACTAAGCTTGAGAGCGAGGGGTTCCGTACCGAGTGAGGACTCTGTCAGCTGACAAATTGGTAGCACTGACCCATGCTGAACGACCCGACGCCTCGTTCTTCGGTGCTCGGCACTGTTATTCATTAGATTTGCCCTGGACTTGATCGACGTGTACTTTCAAATATGCCACACTCGACTTCCCATACTGGACCCACAAAACTTTCGTCTGTAGTCTTGCGTAATTGGTTGACGATAACACTGAGTCGGGTATCCTATTAGGCACACGCTTCAAATATTCCTTGCCCCAAGCCCCCCTTCCCATTCCCCTCCCAACACGCGATATTGAGCCACTCCCGCTAGGACTTATTGCTGCCGTTTTAGCATGGGGCGCAAAATTCAGTGGCAAGTACCGTTCTCTGACTGGGAAAAGGCTCAGCTGAAGCGTCTTCGACCACTCGAACGTCTCAACAGAGCATCCCATCATCGTCCATGACCGACAGAGCAACAAGGAAAAGTCATCGATGCTCGCACGTTCTCTCGTGCGAAAGGCCCGCGAGGTTGCCGAGGCGGACCGCGTCTTTAGGATTGCCACCCCAGACAACGTGCTCATTTGCCTCTTGCTTGAGCCTCTGCAAAGTCGTACGTTTTCGTTTGGCGGGTTGTTTCGCTCAGCTCTGCTCACAACACAAACTAGCAGAGATGCCCGCTGACCCCGACGGTTTCCATGGCTTTTGGCTGAACGCCGGCATCCGGCACATGCTTGAGCTCCGTATCAACTACAAGGTCGGGATGATCCCCACCAACGACTCGAAGGGCGCATCAATTGTGAGGAGTCAAGGTCGTCTATTATTGAGCTCGCTAACGTACCTCCCCAGGTGATGTCGTGGTGGATGGCCTGCTTGGCTGATGGTTTCAGCTCGGCTTATTTCCGACTTAAACCCACATTGTACGATCCCGAACATGTCCCCCCTTGAATATTTGCTCACATGCGCTGTTCTCTAAGGGATGACGACGACTACAACGCCCAAGCTCTGTCGAACAACACGTTTGTTGCCTCGTCAGAGACCCTTGGAATCGGCGCACCGACTGAGGTGAGTGCGCTCCTCACTCAGCCACATGCTCTGTTAACTATTTGCTTTGTTTAGTTTGTTGTACGTACCTTTAGAACTGTACCCCCGATACCGCTCACGAAAACCGCCTCATTGTAGACATGGTATTCAGCCTTGCATATCTTAGCCTGCGAAGCCCGCCGCATGTCACGCATACTCTGGACCCCAGCTGTAGCTGAAGAAGGTATTCCAGCAAAGATGATCCAAGATGTCATGGCGCGCTTGAACCGGTGGCGAGATGGTTATCTTAACGCTGTCGGGGTTCCAAGTAACTTTGAGGCCGACTGGAATTTTGTGGCCGCAGTCTCCGCATGTAAGTCTGTTTTTGACATGTGTCCACGTAGTGTGGCTGACAAGTTCGACTTGAGGCTCAAGCGATGCCTCTTTTCATGTCATGTTCATCATCCTGTAGGCAATTCTCTCCCAGCGTTCAGGAGAATACCGCTGATGTGGGTACACGCCTATCTCAGCCACCAGGCTGTAGAAGACTTTGGCATTCGGGATTTGCAGCGTGGGTCTGACCCCTCGGGGATAAGTGCCGATATCGAGTCATTACAAGCTACCCTTGCGGGGGAGGCCATCCACAGCGCGCTACGCATTGCTGCTTTGGTGGGTATTCATCTTTGGGGTCAATTTGACACTGAGCCGACGACACCCATACTTAGACTGGCGTGCTCACCACGAACGGGTACCTTCGTCTCGACCCTAACGTGCTCCACTTCAGCACGTATGCCGCAGGGCTTCTTCTAGCGCGTCAGGGGCGTCCCGAGGCTGTAAATTGTATTACTGGTCTTAGGCAATACGCGTTTGCGTACGAAGAAGCGCATATACAAGCAGACGAGCTTGAATCTATTTTGGCAGCCGTCAATCGAGAGCGTACGCAGCGTGGACAGGGGGATGAGCGACACACTCATGTCCCATCACCTTCGACATATGGCAGGATGGGGCAAGCGCCGTTTGCCGCAGGACTTCCGGCGGTGTCAATGCACCACCCTTCCCATGGCTCGATCATGACGTACGGCGGGGCTGAGGTACGTCCGATCACACACTCTCTATTGGACATCCTGAACGTATTGTGTCGCGCTGATATTACAGGTACCGAGCGCCCCCTATGGCATGTACGAGTCGATCAGCGGCATGCCCGCTGAGCAGCCTTCGCCCCATGATGGCCCCCACTACAACAGTTTTCCGCCCCGTCGTTAACCCCGCTTTCACAATGGCAGCTGTTCACGGCATCTTTGCGTTCTATTCTCCGTCATTCTTTGGGTCTGAGCACGGTCTTGGCCTTTCCACATTCCAGGCTTTCGGTACATCCTCAGTTGCTTATCTACATCACTTGGGACAATTGTTCTTGCCCACCGTATTGTACGAACTGTTGTTGCTGGCACATACACGTTTCGCTGGCTGTACCCGTCTGAATAACTGAATCTTCTTGTCTGCTTGCTGTCAACTGTTGATATACCACAAACCCAATCGCATTAGTGATGCACATTGTTCAATTTGGGATTTTTCTGTGCGAGTGCAGCTGGGTTGAAAGCACGCCCAACCACTGCCCAGCGTCCGTGATACGCCACAGGATAGGGGATCCCGGCGGAGTGTCGGTTTCCGGCGGTCAATATGTGCGTTTAATCCATTATATACGATCGAGGAGCGTACTTCAGATCAGCCAGATATGTACAGAATTGCTTCTGTAGATCATTCAAAGTGTTTAGCGTGATTACAGCTCAGTATTTAAAAAATCCTTCCCCATTTTTCCTGCCGAGCTTTCCCTCCTTCACCTTGTCCTCGAGGATCTTGATGGGCTTGACCAACTCTGGAGATAGTGCCCCTTTCTCTCGCCACCCCGTCATAATGTTTTGGCCTAAGAGAGGATGATTAATTTAGTTAGGATGTAAGTAGTTTGCTTACATGTATCCAACCCGACGAAATCGGTAAGTTGGATCGGGCCCATTGCTATAAAAAGTTGAGTTAATGACAACTCTGTGCCTTGTCCCAAAATCTGGGCTCACGGTATCCTGAAAGAGCAGGATTACATTGAGTGTAATGACGCAACACATGAGGACATACCAGCGCCAAGCTTCATTGCAGTATCAATATCTTCGGCAGTTGCATCGCCGCGTTCGAGCATGCGCACGGCTTCCAGCATGTAGGGCACCAATCTATACCAGAATACGAATAAGCGTCGAGCAGCGCGCAGCGCGCACCATTAGAGCCTTACAATCGATTAACAATAAATCTGCAACGATCGTAAACTTAAATCCTAGTAAGACGTAATTGAAGGCTGTCAGACACACCCTGGAGTATCTTTACAGCTGACGCTTGTTTTCTTCATCCGTTCGCACACGTCCAAGAGTGCCGCATTGGTGGTGTCAGACGTATTGGATGTCCGAACGACTTCGACGAGTTTCATTTGAGGACTAAAGTGGCAGAGTAAGTTTCCTGGGAGCCAATTAGAACCGAGATCGGTACTGACACAGCTGCAATGCGGACCACAGTAAGTTTGATTCGAGTAAATCTCAAAAAGAAGCTTACGGTTAAAGAAATGAAGACCCCCAAATCTAATAGTGTGAAAATCAATAGACTGTGTTGGCCTCGTGCAATACTACCTACGCAGCTTGCCGGGCAGAGCCGGTACTTTCCGCTATCTCGGATACGCTGAGGCTGCTCGTATTTGTTGCAAAGATGCAGTGCTTGGGAGCATACTCATCCAGGGAAGCAAATAGCTTGCGCTTTACCTCTAGGTTTTCGACTATCGCCTCAACTACGAGGTCAGCATTTTTGACAGCTGCTTCGGCGTCGGTGGTTGTAGTGATTGTGGACACCACTCCTTCCACCAGAGATTTCTGTTGCTCAGGTGACTCGGGATGCGCTTTCTTGGCGATCCGGCTAAGCGAGGTCTTGATTATATTCAGACCGTTTTCGAGTGCTTGGGGAGTGACGTCGCACAAGGTAACCTGTACGGTCTGTTAGTCGTCCAAATCAAGTGATCTGTGGAAACATACCTTGAACCCATTTTGAGCGGCGACCTGTGCAATACCCGCACCTGCGTAGCAACCATAAATATCCTTTGTACCGTTCAGAACGCTATCACCACATACCCATAAGACCAGCACCGAAGCATGTCACGTTTTTAACCTCCTTAAATTCAACATTAAAACCAGATGCCGCACTTGAGCTCGATTCTGTGGTAGTTGAAACAAATCGACTGGTTCCTCCAGTAGAGCTCGACATATTGGTGTTAGTGAGATGACCAGCTGTCTGAGCGAGACGGGCGGCAGCAATTGCGCCAGAGAGAGAACGGGGCGGCATCTGCACTATCCTAGCGCGGGGTAGACGGACCAAACGACGGAGCATAGATTGGCGAAAATACAAAGATAGCTGGACTTGACCTACAGAGCAAGTCGGACAAGGAGGATTTAAAGGTGAGCCGGTTAAGCCGGTAATGGATCTTGGGAGCCACGTGAATATAACGTAAGCCCCACTGAAGCGCCCGGCTCTCGCCTCAGGTTCTCTTCCATGGGGTTAAGTTTGCCATTTATGTTCGAGTGAAGGTGGTACCATTGGTATGTGAGCGATACACACACAATATAGGAGTACCTACACATTACACCCGCACATGGCATATATGTTACGTTGGCATGCGACATAACCGTGAGCAAATCTACCAAACACCCACGCAAGGCAACCACTAAGCGAAACTAAGTTTCGCCAAGTTTCGAATACGTTGAATAACTTCTCACACTCTACGGGTGCGCCAATAACGGCAAAACCAAGCCACTTCGTATGACAGCTCGTGCCACGTCGCTATTGGCCCAGAGATATCATGCCCACGAACATACCGAGCGTGGGGGGACATAAGGCCGGTGCAAACGCTGAAATAACGTATTAGACTTCTCCGCTGCCCCCGCGAATCCTCTTTCGGAGTCTTTCCTCAGGCTGTTCACAAGACCTCTGCGCTCCGCCGGGATTACCGGAACTAGCTCAGCACTCACGTGAAACCCGGTTATTCCCGCTTTCAGCCCCTTCAAAAGGGCGCCGCTCAAGCAGCAGACAAGACAACTACTCCTATTGCCTCTCGTCTCCTCTAGAGGTCCCTCCTTGTCCAAAAAACTTCCCCTGCCTGTATCGCACTTAGACGTGGGCATCATGTCGGCTGAAAAGCTTGCCTTTGACCGCGAGGTCGCTGAACTCGAGCAGTTCTGGAAGGTAATATATTTCCCGGACGACGCTTACCACGCATAACTGAAGTGAACGGCGATTGCAGCAACCACGATTTGCGAGGACCAAGCGTCCGTATACTGCGGCCCAGGTTGTGAGCAAGCGCGGAACGATACGAATTCAGTATCCGTCGGATGAGATGGCCAAGAAACTTTGGGCGTTGCTCGAGGGCCATGCAAAGGCAGGAACACCGTCGCATACCTATGGGGCGTAAGTGTCGCTATTTGCCACTCTCTTGGCTTTAAACTAACGTTGCGGATATGAACAGGCTCGACCCGGTGCAAGTCACTCAGATGGCGAAGCATCTGGAGACAGTATATGTTTCTGGGTGGCAGTCCTCCTCTACGGCTTCTTCGACAAACGAGCCTGGTCCGGACCTAGCAGGTTAGCAACCTCCTTACTCAGTCTGCGAGATATTCTGACCTAACTGCGCCTTTCAGACTATCCTTCCAACACTGTTCCTAACAAGGTCGAGCATCTGTTTTACGCTCAACTTTTCCATGGTGTGTATTCTACTCGATTCTAAAGCCAGGAGATTGACGCTCCAAATCTACAGACCGAAAGCAGCGCTCTGCTCGTGCCGCAATGCCTGTGTCCGAGCTTGCTAATACCCCACCTATCGACTATCTGCGTCCCATTATTGCTGACGGAGACACTGGTCATGGCGGGTTGACTGCTGTCATGAAGGTTAGCCCCTTTTCAGCTATCTTCATCAAGACCGTTTATTGACGGCTCCAACGATAGCTCGTTAAGATGTTCGTGGAAAAAGGCGCCGCGGGTATTCATATTGAAGACCAGGCTCCTGGAACCAAAAAGTGCGGGCACATGGCCGGCAAAGTGCTCGTTCCTATCTCAGGTGTGTATAATTTGCCTTTTTCTTTATCCAGGTCTCAATTTGCGTTTTAGAACATATCAACCGACTGGTGGCTATGCGTCTTCAGCTCGATATTATGCATACAACCACTCTTGTAGTCGCTCGCACCGATTCCGAGGCTGCAACCCTCATCACCGCGCCCATTGACCCGCGAGACCACCCTTTTATCCTCGGCGCGACCAACCCACAGTGCATTGACGACTATGCAGTCGGATCAGGTGGCGTAGGACTCGTCAAGGCCATGCTGGACGCTGAAGCTCGTGGTGTAACCGGCGCGGCTCTCCAGGTAAGTATTACTCGTTAGTTGGATCGTCGGATTGATTTAATCGTGGCGGATTAGGCCGTGGAGGACGAGTGGATTGCGCGAGCTGGACTTTCAACGTTCATGGATGCGCTGGGAGCTGCTCTGCAGAAGCAAGGCGCTAGCGCATCTCAGGTCAAACAGTTCAAGGAAGAGGCCAGCAAGGGGTCGTTCGAAGCTGGTACGCGTCAAATCGTCGTCACTATCATACAAGAATCTAATGAGATTTTTGCAGGTGTCAAACTTGCCCAAGGCAAGTATGGTCTGCGCACTCTGCCTCCATTCTCCTGGGATTCTGCCCGGACGCGCGAGGGATACTACCGTTACCAGGGCGGTACCGCCGCGGCCATTGTTCGTGCCGCTGCGTTCGCTCCCCACGCAGATCTGTTGTGGATGGAGACCAAGAGCCCGATCTTGGCCCAGGTACGTGTTTGCGCCGTACCTAGTAGCGTTTTATGCTGGTCGGGCTCATCATACGTTTAATAGGCGCAAGAATTCGCTAAGGGTGTTCATGCCATTCGCCCCGGCCACTGGCTCGCCTACAACTTGAGCCCATCGTTCAACTGGGATGCTGCCGGGCTCGGCACGAAAGAGATGAAGGATTATGTCTGGCAACTCGGCAAGCTAGGCTTTGTCTGGCAGTTCATCACCGTAAGTAAACTATTGGTTAGAAAGCCGGCTTGAGCCTTATGCTTTGCTTCCTTGCAGCTTGGTGGGCTTCATTCGAACGCATATATTAGCGAGTTGTTCGCCAAAGCGTACGCTAAGGAAGGCATGAAAGCCTATGTTGAACTTGTTCAGCGCCGCGAGAGGGACATTGGGTGTGATGTACTCACACACCAAAAGGTGAGTGTGCTTGCGCTACTTGTTTGTTATGACAGCGCTGACCGTTTTGGTATAGTGGTCTGGAGCAGACTACGTCGATGGTCTTCTCATGACCGCTACTGGCGGTATCTCATCGACAGCCGCGATGGGTAAAGGCGTGACAGAAGCCCAGTTTGCGGCCAAGGGGAAGCTTTAATAGCCTTATACTTATTTGAGCGAGATGTATGATATCATGCACTAGAATATAAGATTGTATTTTGATTACTTTCGTTTGGTGAGAGACTCCGCTCGAGTGGATATGAAACGCAAAGAAATCGGGCCTCTAACGATAGCCTTTGCTGCTGAGTCGGACGGTTGTGACGAGGGCGAGCTTAAGCTAATCTGAGGCTTTCGAAGCCAGGGGCAGGTAAACTTTGTTCTTGGCAGTGCACTGGTGAGAGTGGTTGGTAGCAATGGAACATTCAAGCAGCACTGTGAACGTGAGCGTCGGGCCGTTGAGCACATCTCCCTCGTGCTGTTTTCCCGGAGCTTAAACACGCCAGAAGATGTATCCGACAGGCCAAAGACATCGCTCGCACCCCGCCTGGGCCCATCCTAAATAGTTGATACTTAGCCCCAAGGTGCGAGAGCCCGTTCCAATCCAGTTGGATACGGGCCTCAAGATATGCCCTCACTTAATATAGGAGTTATGCACGCGACGAGCTCTGCCCAGGATGGAGAGATTAATATCCCAATTTGCGTGCCGTGATATTTGGCGGTTCAGCTCTCCAGGCTCTTCGTTCTTTGTTGGCTGTCCGTTTCTCGCTGAGCTTGCGTCGGTCCAACGTGCCACACGTATCATGCTGGGTCGGCGCCTCTTTGCTTTATTTTAAATTATTGCTGGCGCTTATTCCGGCGCACATCAATGTCACGTGACTCGGGCTCGAGAGCGTGTCCTCTTCCTCGTTCGTGTATACTAGCTATTCGTTATACCACCCACGAATTTGGGATATTTAATCGACTGGTTAGAATTCCGTGACTATTGCATCCAAGGTTAGTCCACTCAAACTTTCTAATGGCAGGCTTATCAACTCTGTAACCCAAGCTTTAGACCATACCCGAAATTCGTCCCACAACCGAATCTGCACCTCCTTTCTCTCGATATATATCACAATGGTTTTTGATGCGACGTCTTCCGCATTCCCTCGACCTACTACATTCGACACCCAGTTCGCCTTGAATCCTCCCGTCCTGCCCGCTCCTAAGCCTTCTGCAGCTCAATCAGCGCCAGACGCTTCGAACCGCTCTGCCAAAAGACGGCGCACTCATCAAACAGACATGAGCGGCTCTCTCATGACACCTATCCCTCGTCCCTCTTCTGTTTCACCCGCAATTGACTTCGATGCGCTGGATGCTGCCCGTCGCCGTTCCTCTGCTCGGGTTATGTCTTTGTGGGAAAGCCTGGCGGCTCGGTATGCTCGGCCGCTAGATGAAGATGACGAGATCGATATCCTGACAGGAAAGATATACAAGGACCGGGGTGTACTTCGCGCTGCTTCAGAGCGAGGATGGAAGATTGGGAGTTTTGGCGAGGCGATCGAAGTCGAGCCTATTATTGGCGCGAGCGAGACGGAGACGGAAACGGGGACTAGTGAATGCGACGACGAGGGCGAAGAAGAGGATGCGACTGGGGACGGGGTGGATGCGGGTGAGGAAGAGGACTCGTTCGAAACCTTGTCATACGACTTTCAATATCGAAAGCTGCCCCCTCCTAGGCCAGAGCTTTCACCTCAAGATGCGGAGGACTTGGAGGAATTCTTGGCGGCAGAACGCGCGATTCAGGAGGAGGGCGCATTGAAGAATGGGAATAAGCAGGAATCGGAGGCAGATGAAGACGAGGACGAGGTGGTGTATCTGGGGGATAGCTTGCACAACCAGGATGGTACGCTCCGCAACGACGATAGCGACGACGAGGAATTCTCCAGCTTTGCGATCGACGAATCCACATTACAGCTCGCGAAACAAGAGGAAGACGAGGACGATGATGTTGGGGCCATGTCGTCGATTCTAGGAGCTTTGGCTGAAACATCTAGTGTTCCCTCTGCTCGTGATGCACATCCTGGTACTAGCCCTTCGGTATGCGTTAAATCCGGATTGGAAGCTGGAGTTGAGGACGAACTGATTGTCATCGAATCGGATACCGACGAGGAGGCTGATACCGACGTGGAGTCACCCCTTAAACTTAGACCGGCTCTGGATGTGTCTGCGCTTAGCTTAGTCGCATCATCTCCTTCCAAGGGCTCGTTCTCATCTCGTGCACCAGCTAAGACTTCAGACGCTGGTGGTCAGCCTCGTTCCTCTGCGTCTGGTGTTCGACCCGCACCCTCTGTCTCCGTTTCTTCATCCAAGAGGGTTCAACATAACCGAACTTCATTTTCCGCCGTGGTGGCCTCACTACAAGCTTCTATCATAACCGACGGGTCTAAAGCCGAGGTTTCTACTCCGGCTCGGTTCCTTTCCTCGACATCATCACCCTCAAAGTCTACTGCGAAACCGATATCGAAACACGTGCATCCTAGGACGGGAGCGAAAACCAAAGACACCAAGATTGTACCTGCGGCCAGGACAAGCGCACCTAGTTCATTGCCCGATTCGTTGAATGGGTCTAAAACACATGCTGGCACCATCATGGCTACAAGCACTATCTCCCCAAGCATTTCAAGCACGGTCCCGTCTAATCCTCCGGGTCGGGTTTCCCCTGGTTTGCCTGCCAAAGTTTCGGCGAGGGTGAACCCAGCTTCACCCGGAAAATCTGCCACCAAAAGGCTCCCGAACCATGCGAACGAACCTCGAAAAACGCTTGCGGTAACGACCACGGGGTCGAAGCCTGCGTTGATCCAGGCAACAGGAGGGCGCGCCGATGGTACCGACCCCAAACCTACTTCTGTCCCTGTTGGTGGACCTCTCAGCCCGTCAATACCTGTTCGAGATAAGACTCCAAAGCCAACACAACTCGTATCTCCTCCCATTACTTCGTCTTCGCGGCCTGCACGGCCCGAGTCTCCCATAAGGTAAGTCCATCTTAGATAGCTGGGGTACTGTCGTTAACCGCCTGAGCGCAGATCTTGCAAGAAACCTCTTGTTATGGAGGTCGTTCTTACTCCTCCGCGATGCACTTCAAAGTCTATCCCTCAACCAGCTAGATCACCCACTTCCACTACTCCCAGAGGACCGCTTCACGGCGACTCCCTAGTCTCACATTCTGGGCGATCCCCAGAACCTGCTCCAAACTCCGAGGCTAAACCGACCAAAACCTCTAATGCCGGCGAAGCAAAGGACGATCAGACATCAAACGGCGTAAGCATCATTGGCACGGGAGTTCGAGCGAACCATGTTCGAAAACGACCACGGGAAAGTGGAGAAGGGCTCAAAGTCGAGGACGGTACACCGAAGCCGCAGAGGCAGGTTGGGACGATACCAACAGAGCATTCGCGAACTGTCGATTCGGCCTGCTCCTGTTGCCCCCCTGTGACATTCGGGTTGGGGCAGAACCAGCCATTTGCGTGTTGCTCTATGCCGTCTGGATATTTCCCACTTCCACCCCAACCTCTGCATGGATGTCCGCACTCACGCCCCCAGGAATCCTGCTCTCATTCCCACCAGCTCCACCAGTGTTCGACTGTGCATCATCAGCATCAGCATCAACATCTGCACACCCATCTACCTTTCCCCCTGCCGCAACACGTGCACCAGTTTACAGCAAAGGATCTAACAGAAGCTGCACTTCAGCTCGTGTATGGGCTTGGTGCGATGCGCCCAAGTGGATCTAGCGGGTACGAGATGTGGCTGCCTCCTGCGGCGCACATGTCTCGGACGTTGCCTCACGAGGGAGTGGTGCAGGCGCTGGCGCAAGCAGGGCCCAGCGCGCAGGTCTCACCGCCAAAGTTGGAGCCCCCCAGCTCTCAGGAAGAGATTATCCCGGACTCCCAGGAGAAAGTACTCAGTTCGCAAGAGCATGAGAGATGGGAGGAAAGGGGAAAGCAGAAGGGGAAAATTAAGCCTCAACTAGTTCAGGCTAAGCCAGACGATGAGAGCCCGCCTTTACCCCCTTCCAATCTTGGGCCCCCGCCTCCTCCAGTCCCAGGCCGATCCAATACCTCTCCAAGCTCGCCTGTGGATCCAGTATCGCCTACGCCTCCAAGCTGTCCATCCCCACAGAATCCAATGATGCCGACACCGAAGCGCGAGTCGAGCGTTATCGATATCGAGTCGGATAGCGAAGACGAACTGGCGGACTTCAATGCTGGCGAAGGCTCTATGCGATGGGAGCCACCCATCAAAGATGAAGACGACTCGGATAATAACGGTCTCGATCTAGATGACTCGGAGGACGATATTATGCTGTTGGGCAAGTTAGGCGAAGGAAAGTCGAGGAGACGACTGAGGCCGAGAAGAGCCCGTGGAAAACAGCATTTTGAGCGCCAAACCTCGCCCTCCAAGTTGCGTAAGAAGCCTTGATTGTATCATGCTTGAGTAGCGATCTGCGGCCGCGAGTTGCACAATAATAGTTTGTTCTGTACTACCTGTTCTGAATCTACGAGAGTATCTTAGTTGGTCGGCCCACACACGTCCCTTGATACTGTAGTTTGGTACTTGCGTATCGTAGTTTAGAGTACTGTCGGCTCAATAGCTAAACGTGGTTAAACAGCAGCAGCCACTGCAGGTTTTGTAGTGCGAGTGCGACTGCTTCCCCGCCTTACTTGTACATACCATCTATGTCGTCTATTAATCTACAATCCTTGTCACCGTCGTCAAATATAATAACATGAGGCTCGAGAACAGACCATGTGATGGTACAAGGATACCGTGGCGTGAATGTGGTGGCTTTTTGTGGCTATGAGGCGTGGTTTGTTTGGTCAATTGGCAATATTCGCCACAGTCTCGTACCTACCACCACAGCTAACCGAAGTCGACCATGCCTGCAGGGAGCAACAAACCGAATCGACTGGCGTTTCTGACCCAAACAGCACCGGCATCGTATGTCGCTGGTCTAGGTCGAGGGTAAGTGCCACAGAATTAGAATTGTGCATGTGCTTACGTTTGGTACAGTGCATCTGGCTTCACAACTCGTTCTGATATTGGCCCTGCACGAGAGGGGCCATCGGCGGAGACCATTGCGTATGTATTTCTTATCTTAAAGTGTATAGTTTGTTTACATTTCCTCGCAAATAGCGAAGCTCAGGCCCGTCGTGGCGAGGAGGTCGAGGTCGACCCCGACTCGATACAAGACCCGGACAATGAAATCGGTCTCTTTGCGGGAACAGTGTACGAAGCAGATGACGAAGAGGCCGACCGGATCTACGAAGCCGTTGACAGCAAGATGGATGAGCGTAGAAAGGCACGGAGGTGAGTGTGGCTTGGCTTGTTCCGAACCGGCGCTGAACTCCGGCTGAGACTGTGCCCGCCTTGTCTTCTCCCCTGTCCCCTTCGACTGAACCAACACTGTGCTCAACCTTGCTCTTGGCAACCACTTTACTAGGGAAGCTCGCGAAAAACAGGAACATGAAGAGTTCCGCGCCTCGCGGCCCAAGCTCCAGGCTCAGTTCGCCGACCTCAAGCGTGGCCTTGCAGGAGTCACCGACTCAGAATGGGAGTCACTTCCTGAAGTAGGAAACCTTACCGGCAAAAAGCGCAAGCGTGACCCCCGGATGTACGCTGTTCCCGACTCCATCCTCGTTGGCGACCGCGATAAGCTCGAATATGAGAACTCTCTGGATGCACGCCAACAGGAACAGGGCGGGTTCTTGAGCGAAGTCGGAGATGGTGGAGGGGCTCTCACCAATTTGGTCGCGATCGGTCAGGCAAGGGACAAAGTACTCTCATTGAAGCTGGACCAGATTGCGGGAAGCAGCTCGACGGTCGACCCCAAGGGATACTTGACCGATCTGAACAGCGTGATTCAAAAGACAGAGGCAGAAATTGGGTGAGTGGCATCAGTCTACTTTATTTGCGAAGGCAAAAATTTAATGAGATTGTAGGGATATCAAACGAGCTCGCATGCTCTTCGATTCGCTCGTCAAATCTAACCCGAAACACGCTCCTGGATGGATTGCTGCAGCGTGTGTCGAAGAGCACGCGGGTCGTATGGTCGCTGCGCGAAAGTTGATTAGGCTAGGGACGGAGAATTGCTCAAAGAGCGAGGACGTGTGGCTCGAGGCAGCGCGTTTGCATGTGGGTGCTTTTTCTCGCCCACTTGATTTATACTAACATATACCTGGCAGCAAAACGCGGACGCCAAGATCATTCTAGCTAACGCCGTGGAGCACGTTCCTCAGAGTGTCAAGGTCTGGCTCGCGGCGGCCGACCTCGAGCACGATCCAAAGGCTAAAAAGACGGTCATGCGACGAGCTGTGACGCACATTCCCAACTCGGTTCGACTCTGGAAAGAGAACGTGAACTTGGAAGACTCTCCCAATGAGGCGCGCATCCTGCTCACCCGTGCGACAGAGCTTATTCCAGCTTCTGTCGAACTTTGGCTCGCACTCGCTCGGCTCGAGACACCTAAGCGTGCCAAGACAGTCATCAACCAAGCACGCAAGAAGGTGCCTACTTCGCATGAGATTTGGATTGCTGCCGGTCGTCTGATCGAAGAGCAAGCACGACTTGGGGTCAACGAGGATGGAACGGACAAGACCGATGCCCAACGGGCGGCCGAACTCGAAAAAGTGGACCAGACGCTCGCGCTTGCGGTCCCTCAGCTGCGTAAACATGGTGCAGTACTCACGCGCGATCAATGGCTCGCGGAGGCGGAAAAGTGCGAGGCCGAAGGCAGTCCCCGTACGGCCGAGGCAATTGTCAAAGCCTCAGTTGCAATGGAGGTCGAGGAGGAAGATAGGTACGACACCTGGGTTGCGGATGCGGAGAGCGCATTGAGTCGAGGAAGGGTGGTGGTTGCGCGGAGCGTGTTGGCATATGCGTTGAGGGTATTGCCAGACCGAAGGGAGCTATGGCGTCGGGCGGCAGACTTGGAGAAGATTCATGGCGACCGGTAAATCAACTAGCTGATTTGATGTCCGATTCTGACTCGCATGACAGGGCATCTCTGGATGCTATCCTCACCCAGGCCGTCAAGTTCTGCCCACAGGCCGAGGTACTCTGGCTCATGTCTGCCAAGGAAAAGTGGCTGGCTGGCGATGTCATGGCGGCCCGGCGCACGCTAGAGCAAGCGTTTGTTGTGAACCCCGAGAGCGAAGCAATTTGGTTGGCTGCAGTCAAGCTCGAGGCCGAGAATGGGGAAATGGCGGTTGCACGCGAGCTATTGATCCGCGCACGTACCGTTGCCGACACGGAGAGGGTGAGTCTTGTACTACGAGCGTATTCGGCCAGGTCTAATAGTGCTCGCGCAGATTTGGATGAAGTGCGCTGTGTTTGAGCGACAGCAAGGGCAGCACGCTCAAGCCCTCGAGACACTTACAGCCGCGCTACAAAAATACCCCTCGTTTGACAAGTTGCACATGATCAAAGCCCAGATATACGAAGACCTGGGACAGATTGCTGATGCACGCGCGACATATGCCAAGGCGGTCAAGGCGTGCCCAAAGAGCATCACACTTTGGGCACTTGCGTCACGACTCGAGGAGCGTGACAACAAGGCGATCAAGGCGCGCTCGCTCCTCGAAAAGGCACGCCTTGTGAACCCGAAAGAAGAAGTGCTCTGGGCTGAAGCTGTTGGTGTCGAAGAACGCAGTTCGGGTGTTGCTCAGGCAAAAGCCGTTTTGGCTCGAGGTGCGTCGTAATAATTATTCCGGTGCGGGTATCATCCAACATGAAATATCTAGGCTTGCAAGAATGCCCCACCTCTGGGCTTCTTTGGTCACTCGCCATTTGGCTAGAGCCCCGCGCAACGCGAAAAGCACGCTCGGTAGATGCGCTCAAAAAATCTGCCGAGGATCCAATTATCATTTGCACTGTTGCACGGCTCTTCTGGGCCGAAGGCAAAATTGAAAAGGCCCGGCAATGGTTCCAACGCGCGATTGCGGCTGACAACGATCGTGGGGAGACGTGGGCGTGGTGGTTAAAGTTTGAGCGCCAGCATGGAATCAAGGTGGGTTATTTCAGACAAGCCGAACGTGGACCTAATCTCTGACACGCGAACAGGAACACCAGCAAGTTGTAATTGACGGGTGTGTGTCGGCAGAGCCCCATCACTCGCAGGCGTGGCAAGTCATTGCAAAGGATATGAGGAATACCGGCAAGGGCACTAAGGAGATATTAGAATTGGTCGTCGCAGGGTTGCAGTAGTCGCACCAAACTAGATGTCCAAACAAGTGCTGTACCCACCTGCCTAATCTACTTCTTGTGTTGGCCGTATCAGTGTCGTGAGTCCGATATGGAGACTGTCGCCACGTGGGAATTACCGAGGAGGGCATGACAACGGAAACAGCCGTGTTTATAGGCAAGACGTAACGGGCAAAAAACACATTATCTGCTCCCGCGTCGCAGCATGCCCCCAAACGAGTCTGTAAACGCGACGACGTCCACCCCACTCTACCTCTGCCAGCCATTTGTCCGCGCTGCGCTCGTCACGGGCAAGTTCAAGACGATCGTCGCGCTCCCCAGGCAGGTCCAACACCAGCCACATACGGAGGTACTTACCTCCCCAACTCGGCAGATACGTCGACATCAACGAGTGGGTCGCCGTCAACATTTTCGACTTTTACACAAACCTAAACCTATTTTGCGCGGTAATCGCCGAAGTCTGTTCGATCCACACATGCACACAAATGACCGCCGGGCCCAAGTAAGTCAACCTATTGCCTATTTTACCACACCAAGTCTGACCCTACCCTGCAGCCTCGCGTACGAATGGACAGACCGTAACCGACGCGCGGTCTCGCTCCCGGCCGCGACGTACACAGACTATGTGATGACCTGGGTCCAAAACTGTCTCGACGACGAAACGACGTTTCCGACGCGCGCAGGCAACGAGTTTCCCCCAGCGTCGTCTTCCTCGTTTGCAGCGTGCTGCAAGGCGATATACGTCCAGCTGTTTCGCGTGTTTGCGCATATATACCACGCGCACTTTTCCGACTTGCTCCATTTACATTCTGAAGGCCACTTCAACTCGCTCTTTGCGCACTTTCTCGTGTTTGGGCAGCAGTATCGGTTGTTGGACGCCAAGGACGTGTTGGGCGAGCGTGGGCGGGAGGTCGGCGTTGGTGCGCTATGGGAACGTTGGCGCGAGATGGGCATTTTGGACGTCTAATGGGGATCGATGAGCTTAATGGAGGAAGGATATCTCTTCACGCTGTACACTAATGAGAAAAAACTCTTTTTGTTTTTCGGATAGTAAGATACACCGCGCTAGTACAGGCAAAGGAAACCAAGGCCCCAGAATACAAAAAGTGTTCACATCACCGGTCATAACGAAAAAGAAAACGGAAACCTCTAGCGTGCAGTTTGTGTATGTACGATCAATGTAAGATTGCGTGCGGTGCGAGTTTGGTCTGTTCAAGACATGAGAGATGCGAAAGCGACGTGATAGAGAAAGAGATAGAAATAAATTCGAACCAATGCAATGAAGAAAAATCCGGGCGCGTGAGTCTACGCGTGTTTTCGTTTTGTTTTGTCGTGAGGGTTATGCCGTCGCGAGTAGTTGCATGCTGTGACGCATGCGCTGCACAGTCGTCACAATTTCCTCGTCCTCGTCTTCGTCTTCTTCGCGTTCTGTAGGTTGGACTTGGCTCGCCGCGAGCTGGCGCAGCGACAACGCAGAATTCGACGTGTGCAAACTCCGTACGGGCGTGCCGGCGCGAGACGCAAAGCGCGAGCCAGGAAAGTAACCACCCATCGGGTGCGGGAACGCGTCGATCAGCGGGGACGCCTCGCTAGCCTGCTCGAGACTCGACGCGGGCGCTTCAACGACGATCCCAGAAAATCGAGAAGAGTCGACGACCTGGCCGTAATCCTCTTCTTCCTCTTCTTCTACAACAGACGTCGTCGGGTTCATCAAGTTCATGCGTGACCCAGAGCGAGACATGGTTCCAGGCACGCTGCCCGACCACGACTCGGAGTTGGCCCGTGTACGGACAGGCTCATCGCCCAGAGCAAGTCCAAGCCCAATACGCGGGCTCGAATGACCGAGCGACCCAGACCGACGCACGCGCGTCCCAAACCGCGCGAGCTCCTCCTCGTCGTCATCGTTGTCGGGAGCAGCGTTGAGGGCAGCAGCAAGTCGAGCAGCACTCGCTGTGCGCAACAACACACTAGACGCATCGGTCGAACGGGACCCGCGCCGGCCAACAGACAAGTACGGACTACCCGACGCGCGCAACCCAAAATGTGCCGAGATGGGCGACGCATTCGGCAGAGCTGGCGAACCGCGCGCGGACAACAAGAGCGGCGACCCAGTCACAGGTCCATCAAACAAACTCCCTGCCAGATGCAAGTGCGCAGGGATCGGCGAGGGCTCTCCGCCTTCGGGACTCGGACGTCCGACCGAGGGAGACACAGGAAAGTGCGAAGCGGTCAAGCGATGTGCGTGTTCCGCAGGATCAAACCGAACGCCACTACCGCGCCGCGACCTCGGTGGGCTCGGGTTCAGCATCGATGGCGGACGTGACACACCCGCGATGCGCAGCACAGGCTCGAATGCCGGCTTCGGCTTTCCAGACGGAAAAGCAAATCCACCGGCATCCCCGGAAAATTGGCCAACGACACCTGCCTTGGTCGAAAACTGACCGGCGGGGACGCCCTCGCCCTCGCCGTCGTCGGCCTCGCGAACGACGACGGGGCCCTCGGTCGCCCAAAACGTGTCTTCCATCGCGAGGATGCTGTCGAGCGCAGCGATACTGGAATGCCGGCGAGTCCGACGCGGTACATGCTGGTCCTTTTCGCCCAGCTCGCACCGGACCAGACTCGATCCACGCGGGGGCGGCACAATCGTGCGCACACTGCTCGTCGCTGGCGACTGGGCTCTTCCTCGCCAATACTCTGTCGGCTCTGTCACTATGCAACCGCCTCCCGTGAGAAACGCCATACAAGCGCATATAAGGACACCAACTCACCTGCAGAACCGCTCTCCCATGAAACATCCGTCGCACTACTACCCGTACTCTCCCCGCTCTCCTGACGGCGGTGCATCTCCCCCGCCCGATCCCATGCATCAAACGCCGCACCAAAGCTCGGCCAGCTGCCTGGGTCCTGGCCTATCACTGGCCGAGGCGAGCTCACCTGCGAGGGCGAAACTGGCGGCGTTGGCGGCGGGATATGATGCACGCGCGCACGCCGGGGCGTAAACTGGAGCGCGCCAAGCTGAGGATGCGCAGGCGTAGAGGTCGTGCGCGGCCGTCCCCCCGCTCCCCGACGCGGGGTTGACGTGGCGCGGGTGCGGGACTCCTTGCGGGGTGTTTGCGGGTAACACATGGCAGGCTGAACCCAACCCATGTTGAGTTCTGGCGCAGTCTCGGACCGCTTGAGCGGTGCGACCTGGTCGACCACCTGCGCTGAAAACACATCGAGCTCGGGGTCGATCACCATCGAGAAGATCTTGGCGCGAGCCAGCGCGTCCAACGCCTGGGGCTTGTGCATGCGAGGCACCGAGGCAGGAGGAGAATGCTTGGGGGTCGCAGGCGAGGGAGGTGCACCAGTCGCAGGAGCCGAGCGAGAGGGAGTGGGCGGGTCAGCCTCGGGCACATGTATGCGCGCATTGGGCGTACGAGGGGACGCAGGGACAGTGGGCGAGGTCGGCGTTGTCGGCTCCGCGGGAGCGTCTTGCGAAGCAGAAGCTGGCTGAAACGGGGAGTCCAGACGCAAAGGTATGGGTTCCAGGGGTTGAGCAGAGGTTTCACGTTCACAAAGCTCGGGCGGTGCTGAAGGTTCCATGGATGCGGGTGTTGGCGGCAGAGGCTTCGCTGCAAAGGCAGAAATGGATGAAGCACGTGAACGTGGATTGGAAGGGGCGCGCGATCGCGTGATATGCACGGCACCGACACCCGCAGCTGGATCCACGCCGGCAAAGCATACGCTCGACTTGCGGGTGCGGAGACCAGGGGGCGGGCCAGGAACAGGTGCGTACGCGATAAACGGGCTAAGTTCAGACTCGGTGATAGACAGTAGATCATCGGTGCTAGGATTGGCGACGTCGTGGGGCGCGACAGACGGGTCGTGGGAGGACAAGGGAGACTCGGGACTAGGGTCGGCAAAAGGGTTGCGCCACTCGAGACCTGGAGCGGGGCCGAATGAAGGCAGGACCGCGTCTGAAGTCGCGTCGTCGGCATCGTGATGTTGGACCTGGACGTTGACGGCGACGTGGACAAAGAGAGCAGCAGGTGCCGGGACATGATCTTCGCCGTCGTCGCCCGCCTCGCGCTCGACGAGGGTCTCGACATGAATCTCTTCGCGCAGACTGCTGAGCGACGGACGCGCCTTGGAGTGGGAGCGCGAGTGGGAGCGAGAACGCTCGCGCTCTTTGCTCGCACGACGCTCCATGCGCTCGCGTTTGGCGTGGACGCGTCGGTAATGGCTGCTCATTTCGATCGGAAGACCGACGCTCTCAAACGACGTGTGCGAGCTGGACGCAGAGAGGGGCGTTGCGGCATAGGGAGGCGTAGACGTCGAGTCATGAAGAATAGCAAGCGACTCGCGCAGGGGCGTGTAGAGTCCAAGCGGAGTGGGAGGTGCGGTGGTAGCAGGCGTCGGAGCAAGCGAATTGGAACGAGAACGGGCAGTCAGGGCGTGAAAGGCGTCGAGGCGGGCACATGCTTCTGAGCAGTAGAGATGATCGTCGGCTTCGTCGTCGCGCGTCGTGCGTCCACAGAGACAGGTATTGGGGGCGGGCGACGGCGGCGGGGGGACATGGGCGGTAGTAGGCTCGAGTACAAAGTCTGCAAGGGTGTCGAGATCCGAGTCGTATTCGGGGGCGGAGTCGAAGAGTGCTGCAATGGCATTAGCATTAGCATTCAGACCAGTCGATTGACTCACAGGTGGCCATCACAGGGGGGATGCGGTGGGTGATGTTCCACCTCTCCATATATCACGCTTTTTCCAGCACCCTGATCCACCCGCTTGGTATGCACTAGTCCCAATTAGGCAACTTTGCCCGCCGCCGCCCGCGCATCACTCACAGAACAGGGCCCCTGTCACAGTCACGCACTTCACTGTGGGCGCGCTTTGTTTGTGCATCGCCAATGCCACACTGAAACCGCCAGAACCAGCCAGCGCCAAAGCGTCTCGCCGTGAAACAACTCGGTTGCTTCTGCCGGCCCGCAACGGAGATGGCGGTTCAACATACAAAGCGACGACCGCGACATGTTCCAGCACGGTCATTCTACCCACACAAATTTCCCAGCCCTCACGTGTCTGCACATAAATCTTCGCAATATCACCACCCCGTCCTTGATCCCAGAACACCCACCCACATGCTTTCAGGAACCCAACCCTCCGAGGCAGTCGGCCGTACCATGTCCAACGCCGTGAAAGCGCTCACCCGCCACCGGGCAGATCCTCCGTACCTGGCCCGCATCCATCCACCCTCCAGCCTGTGTGTGCCGAGTCGTCCCCAATCGCATCGATAGTGGGGTAGTCGAGTATTCATCTGCAAGACGACCAAGTGCGGGGGACACCCGATGCCCGCATTCATTAACAGCTTGTGTCTGTGATAACGGAATCTGTGGGCTTGTTCGACCACGAGCGCTTCCCAGCAGGATGAGACGGTCATTGCCAACAGCCCAGACAAAAGAACCGCAGTACAGCCCAAGATTAAACCTTGCCCGGTCGTCGACGTCGGCTCGGAGGGACAGCATGACGTGACCACGTCAAGATCGACACCTGACTCATCCCCTCTCATGCTCCCCCACCCCCTCTCGAACAGTAATGTAAGCCAGGGGTCGTTCGAGCGCAAGGTCACTCGAATCCTTCCTGGGGACTTCTCTCCTTCGTTTTTTTCCTCCAAGCGTTCAATTCACACTGCCCCAACCCCGTTCGGACGATTGGAAAACCTGGTGGCCACGCCAAAACTGGGACTCGATCCGACTGCAGGCGAAGTCGCCATTGAGATAGCTCGATGATCCCCGCGGTGGCCATGGATAGCCCCAACAATCACGGAGCTCCCCGTCGACCGCAAGCCGGCACGCCGTCCCCGGACTTAAACTCATCTTTCCCCATTAATCCGATAAACTTGCGCCCGATACTCTATACCAATCGTCATGCATACATAAATGAAAAAACTCGAGCCTCGACAACCGTATCCACCAACAGACTCGTGAAAATTTAAGCTCGAAATTGGAATATTATCCCTGCAAGGACCTAGGCTGGAATCGATTTCATGCGCCGATTTTGCCCTGTTCAATCTTGTTCTCGCCACTTTAAGCCTACACCACAACGCTCTTCTGCTGCTTCGGCAGTACGCGACACTTGACCAGGATCGTACATTTACTCACTTGGATCGCCCGTTCGACTTGCTTACTTGGTCGCACAAACACCGATCCCGACTATACCCGCTTTCACATTCACCCGTTCTATCTTATCACCCACATACACTCTCATCCCAGCGGGCGCAACAATTTACAGCAAATACGATTTAAAACTCGTCAAACTCTTTTCATTTCACACAAAGGCTGCGGCGGGATCGTGGCGCCGCCGCGTGACAGGCGCGCTAATGTGACGGACGACCCTACTCCGCCCCGCCGGCATCACACGTCACAAAACTGGGCGCCAAATAGCTCGACTTACTACTACTGAAAGGCAATCAAAAAGACGGATGGTGGCGTGTAGCGACCCGCGCCGCCTCGTGTATGCGTTCTCCGGGCTAGTTTGCCTCGTGTTGGGCGTAGCATACAAATACGGAGAAAAGAGGAAACCATTTTATTCAGATGCATATACTTGTGTGGGGGCATCTATCGACTACCCTCTCACCCATCTGGGCCTGCACACGACTTTGATTCCCGACAAGGCGCTAGTCCACACAAAGCGCGGTCCTAGGTGCTGACTGTAAAACGATTTATTTGCGATTATTGTCCGGGCTTTATCGATCGTGCCAGACAGACGCCGTCCACAAAAAAAACTGCCATTTAGACTCCATTTTTGAACCACGCCGAGTCCGTGTGCGTCAATCCTCAATCGCCTCGAGCTTGCCTAGTCCAATTCCGGCTCGCGCATCGGCTCTCGAGTGATAGAGTTTTTCAGACTCGCTCGATGATCGCAAGATTTGGGATATTTTTATATTACCACTTGTATATAAAGTGACAGGGGTTGACGTTGTGCCTGCACGTGTCATTGAGCCCTCCTTGGATGGACACCAGACTTGTTCATCTGGAGAACAAAAGACAGAATATGGACAGAGATTACGACATGGATGTTTGACAGGCGAGTCGGCACACAACAAACAAGGTATGGATTGCGAGAAATGTTGCTCGTGCTCTTCAGCTGATCATCCAGCCGTCGGCGTTGCCGATTTGTTTGAATAACGTTTACCCACGCTAGTCGGGTGCTTGGCACCTAGGTCATCGAAATACGTCTCAGACTAAAGATATCAAATTACGCATTTTTGTCCCCCCCCGCCGCCGCCTCGGAGGGGTTCGGGCCGTAGCTGGCGGCCATTATACAGTAATCTCCCGCCCCCGCGAGATAAAATCGCACTTGCAACAAAGGTCCCCCAAAACGTGCTGTGATCGCCCACCGAGGGAGTTCATCCCCCGTATTCTGCCTATACATTTATCTTATCTCCCTGGGGCTTTCAACTCGCACCACCCGAGCCCCACACCTGACGTCTGCGTTTCAACCAAGCCGACATCCCCCCGCAGGTCCCGAACTCGCCCCTGGTAGTCTCCCGACCGGTCTTTGAGCTCGGGCCTCGGTGCTCCACAAAGTCCAAATCAGAATTCTTATTTTGTCCCCCTGAACCGGCTGCTGATCAAGTCCCATCTTGTCAGGCCAGTATATCCCATTTGCAGTTGATCTGAATTCTCACGAGTCGACGGCTAATTCCTGTCTCGAGAACTAAATGCCTGCGTTCTGAGATGAATAACCCTGGAAGGATGCGAGTACCGTTTAGCCTACGAAGCGACCGGGTTACGTGTTCCCCGCATCCTCGAGCGAGTTGGGGGAGAGAGGACTGGTATGGGTGATCGTGCGTTGGATCATAGCGAGTGGCCACCGCCAGCGAAACATCAGTGATTTCGATGATCATGCGGCACTGAGCAGGCGTGACCTCGGATATATCCCATTTATTAATGGCGAGCTGGACGCACCCTCATCAGATAGTGGTAGCTCGCTCAACATCGAGGGTCACTGCAGATTTTTCTCTGCGGGCCACCCCAACGTGTGGTGTGCGACCCACAGAGTATGACAAGGATATCCATTTATGTCTCGAGCGATCTTATAATTGGGGTTATGGTCGACAAAACCCGATAGTGCAAATTTTATCCGACCAAAGCTTCCATACACCCACCATTCAACCACAATGGGGTTCGGGGCCCGACGGTTCTATAGGCGCTCGCTGTAGGAACCACCACCAAGGGAGTCTGTGTTTGGCGCACCCACAGAGTCGGCGTTTCAAGCCAAATAAATTAGATTATGACGTCCGACAGCACTCATCAACGTCCTAATGCCACCCGGAGTCTCCTCGGTCTCAGGCACGACGCATATAATTGTGTGGTCGTGTATATATAGGTGGCTTGGCTTTCGAAATGAAAAGGAACTGGGAAGTACCGGATAGGGTATGTCACGCTATTCATTAGACCCTGATTTAATGAAACGTGGTGAATTAGACTTTGATTCCGTTCATCTGAAAATGATGATGTACATTGGTCTTGGTCCGTCATGCTAAGTTCACGATCTACGCGGTGCAGGTCACACGACACCTACTACGACACTTTGCGTAAAATTACGTGAGTTGTACCCGCGTTGAAATAGGGACTATTTTTTCTAGTTTTTCGGTTTTAGATGACAGGACACGCGCGAACCTGACTACCACCGCACTCCGTCTTTCCTTCCTCAACACAAGAATGAACGCAAGCCACCTTGATGTGAACGACCTCGTGTAAAGCATGAGGCCACCCCCGTCCTCGGCCAACGCTGAGTTGGAACTAGTCTGCATGATCGGAACTTTTTCCCATAAGGGTAGCAGTGAGCACACGCAATTATTCCGAAACCCAAACTTTTGAACTCGCTCTGAAGAAAACCAAACTATTTTAGACCGTTTTTCGACGAATTTGATGTGATTCGCACTACCGCTGACAGTTTCGACACATTTCCCCTTAGGGGTCCGGGCCCAGGCCATGAGGAACGTTATGAGCTGTTTGCTCCCAGGGCGCAGAGGGTCCTTGTTTGCCCGTATCTTAGTCACATGATAAATAATGTAAACAAATAACATTCTCGACGCGGCATGCTGGGTATTTAACACGTGCTCCGTTGGTGCCTACTCGGCCAGGACCAATCCCTCCGCCCCTAGCTGTGCTCCGGACATCGCCTCTCCGGCACCGGTAAACGGTTGCCGCTCGCCGCCCGCCCGCCGCTCGCCGCCTGCCCGCCGCTCGCCGCCTGCCGCCCGCCGCCGGCCGACTCCCGGCTCCCGACTCCAAGCTCCGCTACCGGGCTTCCGACATCGGATTTCGGGCTCGCCCGCTACCCAGCTCCCGCCACCTGCCTGTCTCTTACGGCTGTGGTATCGGTCCCAGTCCCGGCACACGCTATCGGTATGCGCGGTTTGCCCCGCTCGTGTTTACATCTTAGTCCGATACACAAACGGGAACGTACCTCTGGATGTAATAAATCACGAATCACGCATAGCATTGTACGATGAACGGCTCAAACAATGCACGATAGCATTATGACACATTACACACAGAAAGAACCTGCGGAATGTGACGTTAGTACAAGAGGTTTGTCGTTGAACAGAAATGGAGTTAAACTTACAATTTGGTGGAATACTTACTGGCAAGAATGAGAGTGTAGCGCCTAGCTAGCACTCAAATGACCTTGTAATGCTGGAGGACTAGACGGGTTGCCTGCAAATAAAATATGTTATACACGGCGTGTACCTAAAATAGTGGGATACATACCTTGAAAGCGTCGTCTTTGGAGGCCTTAGAACGCTCCCACAGCCCCAAAAGACTCATCTTCTCGATGATGAGGATTGCTAGCTTGCCACGGGTGACATCGGCCGGGATATTGTCGAAGCCATTGGCGGTGGTGTTGATGAGGGCGGTGGCCACGGCAATTCCGTTCTGAGCTAGGCGAATCTCGGGGGGTTCAGGGCCGCGTGTGTCCTTGTCCATTGAGTCCCATTTGTTGAGAAGAGCCTGTAGCTCACGCCGCCGAGCCCTCATGCCCTCAGAGACTTGACGCAACCCGGCAGTAAATTGGTCGTCGAAGACCTTGTGCATGCCTTCCAACTCCTTGTCCACGTCTTCGAAACGACAGCCAGGGCAGAGTTGCGTGATAACACGCCGGTACTGGGGTGGAGTAACCTCTTCGGGAAGGCTGTCGGACGAGGCGTTTGGGTTGGAAAGTAAAGCAGCGAGGGCACATCCCACGGCCACAAAGTGGTCGGTTTTCGTAAAGAACGGGGTATCTGTGACATCGCAAGCGGCGAGAGATGCGAAGAGCGAGTTGAAGCTGAACATTGGTGTAAAACAGAGGGGCGAGACGAAGACAACGACGGTCAGTGAGCGCCTTCAACATTTACAGGAGTTCACGCGCCTGGTATACCCACCGCTCGGGCTCGGTGTTTGGATTTGCGTGTGCTACTTCCCGCTCATCCAGGGCGAGGCGTAATTTCGATAATTCGCCCTCGTGTTGCGGTGGCGTAAGGTCCAGAACGCACCGCAATGTTAGCATCGTGTCATTTAGGCAAAAACGTGTACGAGCAAGTGCCTGGAGCTAAGCGGAGCTCCGGACAGCGGTCATCGCAGGTACTACGGAGGATCTGGTCTAGTCAGCGCCACTTGGTTGAGCAACCCAAGATCAACATATACCTTGGAATGCGTGGATTCGTATGAATCGTGCGCGAATAGGGATCGAGAGCGTCGCGGAACAACTTCCTGTTGTAATAGAGAACACCGATGCTGCACCAAAATGTCGGGTTGCGACCGTCCCGGTACGCTGCCTGTTGATACGACTCGTACGCTTTTTGATATTTCTGGCCAGCCATGTACGCGCGACCGAGGAGATACCAGCTCTGGGCGTCGCTAGGATCTATAGGAGAATTAGGAGATGTGACGCCGAGATAAGAATAGACATACCCGACTCGAGACTCTTTGTGATCAACATGATGGCGGTTTCCTGATTGGCAAAAGATGCTCCGGCCTGGTGATAGAGCCAGCCGAGCTGCTGCGGGACCTTGGCGTGATTGGGGCTGTCCTTGAGCCCCCCGTATACCTTCTTTGGCGGCGCCGTACTGGAACAAGTTAGGCCAGACATGGTCGTCGGCGGTCGGAGGAGCTCCGGTCAAGCGTGGCCATGGCGTAACGTGTGGGCTGGGGCGATTGTTAGTGTCAACCCGCCCGTGCCTCGTGTTGTGAAGAGCTGTCGAGCGCATCAAACTATTGAGTCGCTGGAGCTTGAAGGTCTCCTGACCAGAGGTCAAGGTACGTCGGGTGAGGTCCGGACAGGCGTGTTCACAGCGTGATACACGGGCTGGAGCGCGTTATGCCATTAGCGTCAACGCCGAGACAACAAAAAAAATCGTGCACGAGGGATTGAATGGGCCAAGATGGCCTTAAGCTCGAATGCCTTGACCGAGCAGCGGCGCGGTATCTGTGTGGGCCGTAGTTAAAATAAGGAAGGGTCAGCACTCACCTTGCGAACCATGACACGCGGCTACAATAATCGAATAATTAAATAAATGCCACAAGCGCTTGCCCAAAGCTGGTTGAGCAGCTGTTCGTACACGTGTATCTGCTCCGACCGTGAGCGTACGTGCCAGGTACAACAATTGTACCGAATTGAATCCACCGTACCTTGTCGGGCAACGTGTACGCGTCTTCCAGGCCAACGAGCCGTCATGTGGCCAAGTTGAGACTAATGGCCGCAGAAAAAAAAATCGTACTCCGCCGTCATGCGTCTCAACAGTAAGGGAAAATAAGCACAGCAGGATGGGTACTTGCCTCCAAAGGAAAGCGGACTAGGGGGTGGGTGGCGTGCATGAGCATGGCGCCGCCGTGGTTGGAGTTGAACAAAGGTTGGGCATAGCGTCACGTGACATCCTGCCTTGTTCGCCACATGCTAAGTTCCACTACCAACCGCGTTGTCCGCTCCTCGCTTGACCTTTTCCTGCGTGTATATAAACCGTCCGATGTCGTACCAGAAACTCGCCGCTATTTCCCAACAATATCGGTCTCTCCCTGATCTCCATTTTCCTCTTGAACGAATCTCTCAGTTTGCTAATCTCCTTGATTTCGTCCTACTCCAAGGCATGGTTGGCCTATCGCTAGATGACGAGTTGTATTTGTTTCGTTAAAAATTCTCCAATACGCAGTAATTTTGACCTTTCTGTTTTGTAGGCCTCCGCACGCCTCCGGCACATATCATCAAAACAGCTCCGATGCTCATTGGGTTTTGACGGTATGTGCTTGACGCGTGCAAACACGTTTACTGACTTCAATTTAGGCTAATCAAGCGGAATTAAATGCCGCCGGCATTCCATACCGCGTCGATTCTGGCTCTGAAGTATCTTCAACATCGCATTCGACCTTGGATTCAAGTTCGCGCGTGGCTTCCGTTCGACCTCGGGCTCTCACCGGCTCCGCAAACGACAATCCACGTGCACCAAAGCGGCGTATGTGTACCTTGCATGATCGTGCTACTTGAATCACTAACTCGGGCTCTATTGATACAGGTGCTAATTTGCCGCAATGGCATAATGACATATACGGGACACCCGCAAGTGTGGCGTCTGAGCCGGTAAGTTATTCCTGTTTAATTTTCTTACATGTTCTCATTGTCGTTGGGTAGCCCGGATTGTACTCTCCGGCTCGCACCAACCTGTTGGACCCCGAAGACGTTGGTCAGATGCAGTTACCTCCCATGCAGTTGCGCTCGGCACCAGCGAATTCGCCTGTTATGTCCGATAGTACCGGCTTACGTTCGTTTCTTCCGCCGTCGCGGCGTCCCGACCATCCGGCTCTCAACGTCTTACCCCCTATCAATTCTGCCCTCGGGAATTCTACTCGAACGCTGCCCGGAGTTGCGGATATTTACCGATATGTCCCACTGGCTCCTACGCATGCCGTAGCCGCTCGTCCTCCATCTGGCCTGGCGTCGCCCGCTGTCGTCAATTCTCACTTGGTCGGTTCTCCCGTGTTATTTGGTCCAGCCCCGCCTGCACCCCGTCACTCTATCGATAACCCCTCCTTGTTTGGCCCATCCTCAACGGCTAACCCTTCGCCAATCGCCAACCGCGCAATTCCTGCAAACTCCAGCCGGTCTTCGACTCGCTCCAATCGTCCAAACCTTCGTGCTCCCGGCGCTTTGAATCCTCGTTCGTCTGCCAATGTTGCGGCGGACCCACCAGAACCCATTGGTTGGGGTTATTTGCCGCCCGATTATGAGGTCACCTCAACCGATAGTCTTGCGGACACTGCCACATCCCCTCGCGTGCCTAAGTCGGAACGCATTACAACCAGCTCCCGAGCCACACACTCGAGCCGAGCCACCAGTTCTGCTCGTGGAGACCCACTCGATTGGCCGTACACTCAGACTACTTACGGTGGCACGGTGCGCGCTCCAGCCGACTCTGCTCGCTCAACCGCCTCTGGCACTGTTGGTCGGCTCTTTGGTATGTCTGATATCGATTATCATACATTTGGTACTCACGCCCGGGTTGCCAGTCAAACAAGAAGCGCAGGCCTCCCGGCCCGTCATGATTGCGCGTGCCCCTGTCTCGGCCGACAATGACGAGGTTATTGACCTCACCTGGTCGTCATCTCCGCCCGAGGCAGCCACGCTGTTTGGACCACCACAACCTGAGCCCCTCATCAAGCAAGAATCGCTCCCCGAGCTGATCTTCGACCCCCAGCCCGAGGTGGTTGGACCCGTGGTTTTGGCCCCGGCAGTCCCCAATATTGGCGCCATCCCACTTCAACCAGCACGGGTAGCGCCGCCAGCTCCAGCGCCACCAGTGCCAGCGCCGGCACCACCAATGCCAGTTAACCATAACTCGTGGGCCATCTATCCTGGTGGCTACGAGAGGGAAGGGTCCCCGGAGGCGTTGCTTATTTTGTTCGCGTCTGATCGTACCGGCCAGCGTTGGCGCCTGGTGGAGGATTATATCATCGTCAATAACTACTTCCCGTTGGCATACTCGAAGAAGGCGAAGAAGATTCTCCGCAAGGCGCTCAGGGCCGGGAGGAAATCAAAAACCAACCCGAAGAATATAATTGTTTCACGGTCTCTTGTCAAGGTAAGTATTTTGATATTATTCACCGATTGTAATCCCTCTGATTCACTTTACAGCTCTCGGAAACCGGTTTTCACGGATCACGTCTGGCGCCAACACTCCACGCTCGACTTGCCACTATTTGCCAGCATTGGCAGGCTTGTGGGCAGCTCGTGGAGCTCCTCGGACCTGGTTTCAACTTTGGCCGCCCCGAACAGGAATTGATCAAGGATCTCAATTTTCATATCACTCTCCACGCACCCACGCATCCTCTCTTCAACAATAAGTTCTACGGCTGGACCTATCTTGCTTATACCACCTCTGTTCCCGGCGCCGTTACGTGGTACACTCGCATGGCTCCGTTGTGAGTGGGATTTGCTCCCTTCACTGACCTATCATGTACTAATTACATTCTGATAGCCTTGAAGGCCACCCGAGCTATTCGCCCACTATATTCCGAAGCGGCCGGGTGTCGCCTTTTGGATCGGACCCTAAGGCGTTTTGGGCTGCAGGCAACGATTCGGACGATTCGGACAACGATTCGGATGGCGACAACTCTGCGGCTGGACCAGCAGCTCCCCGGGCTACCCACGGTATAGCTGCGGCCGGTCCTCCTCTCAATGTGGCTGTGGCCAATCACGCTGCCTCAGGTGTGCCCGCGGAAGCACCTCGCAAAGGCAAGAGTCGAATCGTCGCGCCTCCGGATAACTCAGTTGTGGAGGGCTCGGCCTCCTCGTTGCCATCTGCTCCGTCCAGCGTCTCAGAGCCCATACCCTCGGCTTCCGCTGCAAAACGTGGTACACATAACCCAACCAACACCAACTATGTGTTACCCCGTCAGCCCGTGCCTCCTCGTTCGGGCAACCGCACAACCAATGGTGGTCGTAGCGCTACTGGATCCATGGCAACCCATTCCCCGCAGGATGTTTCACAAGCTTTTAGAATCGAGCTAATTCGCGAGGCTCGTCAGGGCGCGTCCGAGGGTGTTTGGTTACTCGAGCGAGAACAAGAGCTATTGAAGGATGCACGGGCAATGGACCACGACTTGAAGGCGCAGCGCATTGAAATCCAGAAGACCCAGATGGAGGCGGAAATGGATTTAAAGAGCAAGAGCCAGGTGATGGATTACTGCATCAAAATTCAGCACGATCCCCTTGCTACCGACGAGCAGCGAGTGACGGCCAGCGCGATCTTCAATGCTACGTTGCGCGCGGCTGCTGAAACTGCCCGTATCCCGCTTTCCGCGGGTGACTCTATCGTCGGCTCAGCCCCCGATCCTGCACCTCGTTCCCCGATCTTTCGTCTCACTTCTTCGCCTCGCCCCTCGCCTCGCCCCTCGGTTGCTCGTTCCGCTTCTTCGTCCCGCCAGTCCCAATCAGCACCTCCGCTGCGTCAGCCGTCGCAGACGCCCGGCGCTGGTCCGAGCCGGAATCCGGCCATGACTCGCCTTTCGCCCCGTCCCGGCAGATTTGCCGCGGCATCGCCTCTTGTCGAGGAGGACTACAATGCGGGTTACGATGGTGCGGAGACTCATGGCAGCGGCAGTGACGGCTCGACCGAATGGCCAAACTTGTTTTTGTAGTGGCGAGTAACTGGCCTGCACACGAATCGGCCATATAGTTTCTTTACTTTGGTATGCACAAGTGTTGTTCATGCACGCGCTAGCTGACGTAAAACCTACCTTAGATATATCGAACAATTCTCGTTCTTCCTTGTCTCGTGTTTTCATCTAAATAAATCGAAAAAAAGAAGAAAAAAGAAAAAGAAAAAAAAAGGCGCGTAATCGCATCAACCCGTTCACCCATTGCTCATATAATGTATTCCAGACCCATTACGACTCACGACTTACGACTTACAACCCTTCCTTGCCTTTTTTTCTGCCGCGGTGGTAAGTACGCGAACTCATCAACGGCGGCCCCAACCCGTCTTGTCACATGGTACGTAGTACGTATTTGGTGGAGCACGCCGGCTAACAAGATCGTGATTTTAGATATATACAATGCAGTTGAATACTCCCATGTACATGCACCTTTCTGTACTCGAGAATCAACACGTATCTACATTGACATATTGTGACTAAAAGTAAGAAAGACAGCTAAGCGGGGCATATAATGTCCATGCACCGGTCTCAGAAGAACAAGCCTGCCTGCCGTAAGTTGCCCGTAAATACCTCTTCTCCGCCATTGACATCCATCTCCTCCAGATCAGGCCCTTGTTCGACATAATCATACGCCTCCTGGTTGTTATCAGTTCTCGATTGCACAAACCCGTCAACAAAACCATCGGGTCGGTCGTGCAGATCGTAGCACGCGTTATGCAATACCATCATCGCTTCCACTGCGCGATGTAACTCCTTCATGTTCTCGACCGGCCCGAGTAGCTTCAATGCTGGGAATCGACCCTTGAGCTGACCGAAGGTGCGTTCAATCACGACTCGCGCTCTACTAATCTTCTCGTTAAATCGGAGCTTCCGATCTCCATCAACCCGCCGCTCGCGCACGTCGAATGGGGTCACCACGAATGGGCTAACTGGATAACCTAACCATATGTCTAGTAAGCGCTATAATCCATCAAACAACCCGAGCTGACATACCTCCGTCTGCCAACAGAAACTCCCCCGGTTTAAACACCTGGTTACGCTTACGGCACAACTCGGAATTGCTCCAAACATACGTATCCGGCCTACTACCCGGCAACCCACTCTCAAATGATGTGAAACGACCTTCGTGGTCACACGTTGCTTGAACCGTAATCTATCAACACGGTAAGCCTATGTGCATCGGTTGGGAACGATATACTCACCGATGGATCTCCTTTCCTGCCGATATACACATCCCCGTCAATTGCCGGCTTATGCGATAACTCGATTAATACACCATCAAGCGCGCCGACAATACCGTTCAGGCCGCATTTCTGTTGAAAATCGGCCATAATTACTTCCTTCCTCTCCGTTGTCGGCCATCCAACAACCGTCAGACCAAATGTGCGGATTGCACAGATGACTCGCCGGCAGTATAGCAAGACCGTCCCCTCTCCGACCGATGTCAACAACATCGGAACTCGTGCCGTCGTTCCGTGGCAGCCGTAACGCAATAAAAATACTCCGAGTTGGTAATGTACCGGGCGCTGTGGTCTTCCTCTACCCTGCTTCTCAAATACTTCGTGATGCCGTATTAGGTTCACGATCTCCCAAAACGTGGACTTCGACATCCTAGAAACAGGTAAGTCTTCTATGACACCCGATGTACCGCACTCAACTTACCTATACATTCTTCGGAAGTCCGGATCCGACCACCTGAGGGACATCTCAAACCAGTTGGTTTTTTTCAAGGCGCAAGTCACCGTATACGGCAGCCGTGGCTTCCGAGGTCTCGCCAGTCCTCCTGGAGCTGCTATAGCGGGCCTATTCTCGTCTGGCTCCATAACCAATGCCATCACCGATGCACGTGCATACTCAAGGTCTGGCATTGTGAGATTATACACCAACTCCCGAACATGAGAGTACCGGTGGTCATTCAAAATCGTATCCATCTCCTTCCTGTGTTGCATAGCTGCTGACACATTCAAGTCTTGGTCTGGATCTAGATCGGATTCCTGCAGTGCGCGCAGACGGTCGACAGCCGATTTAAGCCCCTGGCCCTCGTAGCTCACAATACGGAGCGGATTGCTGGTACGCAACCTTTGAATCTCGGACAAAAGCCTGTCGCTCAGGCCGTCATTAACGTGTTTACGCTTGCCCAGTCCATTCGCACGTCGATTACACGGCACGAGCCCCCTGCCATCCCCCCACAAATCCGCATCATCCTCCCATACATCTTCATCATCCCAGCGTAAATCGCCTTCGCCCCTCTGCAAACTCGCTTCATCCTCCCACAAGTCCTCGCCGTCGGCTCGCGAGTCCTCGTCCAGTTCAGCCTCGTGTGCAAGTGTACGGATACAGAGGATCCGTGAGCGTAGCTCCCGAGCTAATTCTGCCATGTTTCAGGAAAGCCAGCGAGGGCGAACCAGTGAAAGACCGACAAGGGGCGAAAGAGGGACGAGGGCACAAGCGATTAAAGCGGGCAAGCACAGAGACTAAGAAGCGAGTAGGCTCGCGCAGGAGTGGGCAGAGTAATGATGAGCGGGCAGGCAACAAAAGACAAGCGCCGGGACGAACACACGCACGTACGCGCAGGTGAAGGGACGTAGAACGACGGAGCGACGGGGCAAGGATGTGTCGGGCGCGTGCCGGGACTGGGACCGATACCACAGCCGTAAGAGACAGGCGGGTGGCGGGTGATGGGTGGCGGGCGGGCCCGAAATCCGATGTCGGAAGCCCGGTAGCGGAGCTCGGAGTCGGGAGCCGGGAGTCGGCCGGCGGCGGGCGGCAGGCGGCGAGCGGCGGGCAGGCGGCGAGCAGCGGGCGGGCGGCGAGTGGCAACCGTTTACCGGTGCCGGAGAGGCGATGTCCGGAGCACAGCTAGGGGCGGAGGGATTGGTCCTGGCCGAGTAGGCACCAACGGAGCACGTGTTAAATACCCAGCATGCCGCGTCGAGAATGTTATTTGTTTACATTATTTATCATGTGACTAAGATACGGGCAAACAAGGACCCTCTGCGCCCTGGGAGCAAACAGCTCATAACGTTCCTCATGGCCTGGGCCCGGACCCCTAAGGGGAAATGTGTCGAAACTGTCAGCGGTAGTGCGAATCACATCAAATTCGTCGAAAAACGGTCTAAAATAGTTTGGTTTTCTTCAGAGCGAGTTCAAAAGTTTGGGTTTCGGAATAATTGCGTGTGCTCAGTAATTCCTTCAGATGATTTTTTCTTCTCGCTATAGCCGAGTTCTAGACACCTGGAGGACGATCGTGGGGAGAGCTCTTCCTGAGTCTGCTTCCCCGCAGTGAGTTACCTTCGGATGAACGGTGTCCGTGATTGCCTGTTATGGGCGCTCGAAGTCTACTTGAAGCTCTGTAATTCTGCGACCGCTAAATTGGCTTGGCTTTTTTTTGGTGGAAGCCAATGATACTACATTAGTCTCGGGTCCTTAATATAATCGAAATTCAGATGGCGCGAATTTACGTGATTTTACTGCCGCGAGTTCGCCGTATGTTTTACGCATTGTCCGGTTTCATTGGAAGACTAGCCATATATGTTTTTCTTTTCAAGCGTTTGAGCCACCTCAATACCTTACCGTATTCCCTTTCAATTGCCAGCAGTTCGCGAATCTCCCGTGCTCGCTGGCCTCAGCGAGCTGCCCTACACCATCCCACTCAACTTATGCACGTCGGAGGTACCTTCGGACATGAGATAGCCTGTTGCTTTTGCTGCTTCGGTGCATATATGCGTGTGAATGTTTCTCCAGGCACAGGTGTGCCACTCGCTGGTTTCTCCTGTAACTCCGATGGGTATTGCAAGCAAAAGCGTTCCCATATATTCTTCTGTGCCTCACCCTATCTTCTTCATCTGCGCAAGTTTTGCTACGCCGATAATTCAGAATGCAATCTTATTGCCACATCGCCTGGCATCCTGGATGGATCACCAATACATGGATCGACCATAACCAGACTTGGAATCGAGGCCGTAGTGGATGATGTCGCCACCATGAGTCAAGACAATTCAAATGGTATACGTGTAGCATATTCTGGCTTGGTTCTACGCTTAGAAGCCGCCCATGCCTCCCATGTCATCAAATCCTCCTCCTCCAAACCCATCATCATCAAACATCTCGCCAAGGAGCAGACCTCCCGCAAGGCCACCCATGAGCGGAAGCGCCATACCGCCACCACCTCGTCGACGTCCGCCGTAAGCCATCCCGGGAGATGGGTACTGGCCGTGACCATATCCGTTCTGTGACCCGTACAATGGGCCTTGTCCATACCGAGCCTGTTGCTGAGCTTGCCGTTGTTGAAGCATTTCTTGCCGACGCATCGTGTAGCGTTGAATCGCTTCCTAAAACACCGTAGCGCAGGGATTAGAGTCGTTACAGTAAATTGCAAGCAGCAAACGCACCCTCTGCATCGCCTCGCGCCTCTTCCGTTCTTCTTCCTTCCTCGCAGCATGCTCTGCGGATTTATCCTTCAACTTCTGGATAAACCCCTTCTTTTCCGGCTTGGTTTCTTGGGTGGTTGATGGTCCGGCATCTGCGTTGCCGGGTGTCCCAGAGGGAGGCGGCCCAGCGGGCGGGTTAAAAAGTTCTGGGCGTTCACGCTGAAATTGCTCGTCTTCGAAAGGATGCACCCAAATGGAGCGAGGAGGATCACTTTGCGTGTCGACCTGTTCAAATCAGGAAATGATTCATTTGATAAGTTAGAGCGATCATTAACTAGCGTTGCTGAAGTGCACGAACATAGAAGTGATGCTTGTTCCTATCGCAACAGAACTTGTGTAAGTGTGCTCGAGGCGAATTGGAAGATGCCAGCACGTACGCGTGATCATAATCCCTCACCCAGCCCTTTGGCAAAGGGCGAGCCTCATCTTCCATCGAATGGCGGTCGTCCTCTGTGAAATCGTACGCGGGAGGTGCATCTCTGTCTGTTGGCGGGTTCATAGCGCTAGAAGATCTAGTTTGGGAGTAAATATTTGAGCTTTGTCTGCAAGAGCGAAATGCCTGTAGTGGCAAGTGGTTGTCGGGTCGAAGTCGTGGCTCCGCAGTACTTATAGCGCTCACCGCTACTCCAATACCGCCGACGTCATCATTACATAGCCCCACTCGATATAAGAGTCAAGGAGGCTCAATTTGGCTCTAATTACACCGCATTCGCTTGTCTCTCAAAGGCACTGGGAATACTGCGGGAAAAGTAATAAGAATGGTCGCGCACATCAAGAAAGGAATAAAACTCACCCAGTCGTTGCTATAAGTACAAGTTCCTTCGGCGCAAGTTGTAGGGCCAGTGTATCCTATACCGCCTACACATGATAATTTAGCTTAAGAAACAGCCCTCCTGTCGTACCTTCTTCCGTAGTATTGCGTTCCTTTAAGGTCCTCTGAGCTAAGATGTTTTTCTCCTTTTTACCTTACCTACTTAGATCGCTTTTCTTGCCTCTGTTCGTGTTTTCACTCTCTCTTCTATGATGTCGAAACATAAGGCCCTGCCTTCATACGACAATAAATATTGATTCAAAAAAAAAAAAAAAAGAAACAGCCCTTCAAGCCAAACAAAGACGAACCGCATTGCCCATAAAGCGGGACTGTTCCATCACCGGACGAGGTTGTTGGCTGCGCCGCAGTAGTCGTGGTCGTGGGCGATGCGGACGTGCCAGTAGTGATCAGCTCCACTGCATCATAGATCTAATAGTTGGGAGGTTAGCCATATGAGTAGCATAACAGTGAAACGGGACCAAGGCGTACGAAGTTTGGACTTAGGAACTCGGTACCACTACTCCCAGATATTACATTGATTAAGATCGTGTTCGTTCCTGAAATTAGTGTTCCCGAGGGAATGCTGATGTAGCTTATTAGCATTTACCCAGGAAAATCAGCGGTTACCGCATACCTGACCGTGTAAACCGTGTTTATGCCGCGGTATGTCCCTCGCGTGAACCCACGGGAGTTCAACTAAACCAGAACATCAAGTAGGACAGGGTTTCGTATAAGGCAAGTGTCAGACTTACATCCACAGGTGCGCTTGGCGCAGGACCCAACCAGCCGTTAACCGTAACTTGAGGTCTCCCACCAGCAAACGCGAGGGTGGTCCCGATTCGCAGGGTAGCGGCTCCGGTCTGGCTAGAAGTAAGCGTGAACTTGATTGTCGTTGGGTTGTTGACATCTTTAATTTGGGCCATCGGAAATCCTGCTGTTCAAAGACTGTAAGCATCGCGATAATCGTTCAGCAGGGCTGGGAGACGTACATAATGAACTAGACCCAACGGTGTAGGTCAAGGGTCCCCAACTCGCCATTCGCGTATCGCTGGGGTGCATATGTTCTTGCAAATCAGCATTACGGAAGCCTGTGGGCCGGCCGTTAAACTCTCCAATGCGCCAAGCAGGTGTGGTTGATGCTTCAGTGCTCGCAATGCTGGAGGAAACTGTTGCGCCAGCACCGACAGATACAGATTTGCGAGCAACCTCGAATTCATCACGGTACAGGACCATTGTATATGTCCCGGCCTTCATCGGGGGGGTCGTCTGAAATCAAACATTGTTGTCAGCATCATGGAGCAAGCGATCTGATGGCGGCACTGACAAATGTACCCGCAGAATTCGCGTATGCCCAATACTGTGCAACGTCATTGAACCAGTGGACGACACGTTGGTATGAGGTTGAAATACCCGTAGCGGTGCCTGTGACGGTCCCACGCCCACTGGTTCCAACATACCTAGTAAGGTCTTATTAAGTCGGCTGTCAAATAGCACAAACGCAACCATACACACCCCGAAATACCGAGCTGCGAGAAGAATGATACATCAAGACTACCCGAAGGGTAACCCGAGCGTGAAAATACCATGGCATACGGACCCATGAGGCCGGTTCTCTTAGTTTCCGTTTGCGCATGGCCAGAGTTCTGAGGTGATAAAAACTTTGGCCAACAATTCTCTTCGATTAAGGCACCACATACCATGTACCAGTAAAGAGCATGATATGAGCTACCGCGGTTTCGGTTAATGTCACGGAAAAATGGGCCACCGGCCGAACCCTCATATGACGTTGGATCGGGAATGACCATAGAAATGATAACATCTGTTCCAGAAACACCTGTGGCACATAATCAGCGTTGGAATGCTTTGGTGGTGGAAGAACCTACTATGGACTTTGTCATCGATGAAGCGTTCGGACGAATAGAATTTGCTAACAGTCTGTCCGTTGCTTTGTCTAAACTACATGGTAAAATGCTTAGGATTCAGAGGGAGCCGGATGAATTACGAAAGCATAGCTTACCACGTCCGAGCCTTCGACAGTAGAACTTCCTAAATCAGTGTAGCTCTCTGGGTCGCCTGTTGGTAATAAGCTGCGGTTCAACCGTGCAATAAACCGCAGCTCTCCAACAGAAGGTTGAGCTTGACACGCCGGTGTTGTCAGTAGTTGGGCAAACAAGCACAGTTATCGACGTACCGGTAATATAAGTAGCCATATATACCGTCGAATCTTGCCGTTCCGGTAAGTGTGGTGCTCAACAGTGCACGTAAGCAACACATACCTCCGGACTTGATGACATAGTAATGAGTGAGAGTGGAAGTCACGCAAGTGACCTTTACGTATTGACCTGTTGCAGCTTGTGTCAATGCGGAACGAGCGCGATCCTGAAGAGCCTAGGCATACTGTTGACAACCGTAGCGCTAACGGTAGCACTACCAAGTCCAGAGCTAATATGGCTAAAGGTAGATTGATATTGATACTCTGTCCCGCGATAGACTAAAGAGGTTATGTCACAGTTGGCTTGATTGACCTGGCGGTTACGAAACAGGCATGTATTTAGATATGTTTGGTTCAAGCAAAAAAAGAAACGACTAACTTGCATAACGAAACTGTTGGACGACCCAGCGTCAACGACATACTTTCCGCCAGACGAGGTGACCCCAAACGCCGCGTTGGCAATCGGAGCACAGAAAATCAACCAAGCAAGGAGAGCGTATCTTAGCATCTTGTCGATTCTTAACGATACCTGAACCCGGCGGACGCCGAATTTATAGAGCATTCCGGACCGTTCAATCCGCTTCAACACCGCAACTTCACGGACATTTCCTTCTCACAGACCGCCAAGAGGGAGCCCGAAGGTTATCAAGACCTTTGTAGCAGGGCACAAGACCATGCTCAGAGTAAGAAGGCTTGATGAGCCAAGTTAAAGATCTCCGAAAGACTTTATAGAGGTATCACGAGTGCGTGCCAAGCTCGGGTGTCCACCGGAGTTCTACCAGGCATATGCTGCGGCCGGCAGGCAATCAATCTGAATTAGGGCAGCTGCCATAGAGGCGCCGAGTGTTGACCGAGAAATGCCCATAGAAAGCAAATAGACCACGCAAGCCGGTGCATCATACGGCTGCCGCTGGTGGAGGTCGGGAGAGCAAGGATGATAGTCACGTGATGGCGCTTAGTCGGGGGCAACCGGGCAAAGATTTTGTACAATACTTCGCACGTTTGGTCACTGAGATTTTGCCCACCACCACTCACCCCTTTCGCCATGGCTTTCTACCGTTCCCCCCTTCTGGCATCTGCTTTCCCGATCGCCTCTGTCTCTGACAAGATTGACTCTGCAAAGTCGGCCATCGCAGATGTCAAGGGTGCAGCCCAGGCAAGTCGGTCCTCGTGTTAGGGCACTTTGGTTCTCTTAAAAAGATTGATCCCGGAGTTGGCCTTACGCCAAATGCCGCGTGAGAGTATTCCGTTGGCGCGTTTGCCCCGGGATAATTTGTAGAATTGATGGGTTCCACCATTCTTTTTTGGTTCTGTGGTGAAACTGCCTGAATTTTGTTGCTGAAACCTTTGTGTAGCCTCCTCCGACTGGCGCCGATCTGTATGCTCGGTTCGCGTTTGCTGGAGGTGTCTGCTGTGCGGTCACTCATGGCGCTTTGACTCCTGTTGACGTGGTGAAGACACGCATTCAGCTCGAGCCGGAAGTTTACAACAAGGTCTGCCGCTCATACTAATTAGACTGCGTGTTCGCTGAGCGTTTGTAGGGTATGGTCACTGGCTTCCGGCAAGTCATTGCAAACGAGGGTGCTGGCGCACTCCTCACCGGTCTCGGACCCACCGTCCTCGGATATGCTCTGCAAGGAGCATTCAAGTTCGGCGGATACGAGTTCTGGAAGAAAACCTTCATTGACCAGCTCGGCGTTGAAACTGCTCGTGAGAATCGTGAAGCGATCTACCTCGCCTCATCAGGTATTGCCGAGTTCTTTGCCGATATCGTCCTATGCCCGCTGGAGGCGACTCGTATTCGTCTCGTCTCCCAGCCCACCTTCGCAAACGGGCTTTTGGGTGGATTCGCTCGTATCGCCAAGGAAGAAGGTTTCAAAGGCTTCTATTCCGGCTTTGGACCTATCTTGTTCAAGCAGGTCCCGTATACTATGGCCAAGTTCGCTGTCTACGAAGTTGTCTTTGAAAAGGCTATCCAGGCCACCGGGAAGCCCAAAGCGGAACTCTCGACTGGCACTCTTTCGGCGCTTAATCTCGGTTCAGGTGCGTCACCCGCATAATCTTATTTTTATGGATACGCGTATTCATCATGTTCATTTAGGTCTCATGGCTGGTTTCGCTGCTGCCATCATCTCCCAGCCGGCTGACACCCTCTTGTCGAAGATCAACAAGACCAAGGGCCTACCTGGCGAGTCAATTAGCAGCCGGCTCATCAAGATGGCCCGTGATCTTGGCCCTGCTGGCTTGTTCACTGGCATGGGTGCTCGGTGAGTACTCTGGTTCCTTGGCTCGAGCTACGTTTAACACACACTCGCACATAGCCTTGTTATGATTGGTACCCTTACTGCTGGTCAGTTCGCTATCTACTCCGATATCAAGAGGGTACTTGGTGCAACTGCCGGCGTTGAGATCGCCAAGATCAAGGTAGCATAGACATTTGGTTAAGTAGTAGACCTTGGTACAGAGTAGTTGCTGTGGCGTTTGAAAATAGACTTTCGATGTATCTCTGTCCGACCACACCATATTATTCGATAATAGAGCACCACCCCCACTCGCCGCAACTCGGCCGCCTCCGTGTGAAGCGCCTAGCACCGGGTGAAGTAATCGCACAGCACAGACTCCTGGCCAACCCTGAACTACGTCCCGACCACCATCACAACCACGGCCAAGATGGCCCTCAACGCAGATGTTGGTAGCAAATTTCCTCTCTCGCCTTTCTTCTCTAACCCTTTCCCACACTGCAGACATCAGAAGAGGTGGCAACATCCCCTAGGCCACGTGCCACTTTGACTTTCGTTTACCAAGAAGGTACCAGTGCAGAGAAACACTATGCTTCTATTCCTGCCTCGTCCAATTACAAGGTATGTGTAATTGTTCTTGAAAGCACCGTTTTGATTTCCAAGTGCACCTTTCATTTCAGGATGCTCTCGATAGTGCCTGCGAATGCTTTGAAGAATACCTCCCCCAGAACTGGGAAACGTATATAATTGAGTTGCAGCATGCAATAGGAGAGGGACGTTGGGCGGTGATTCACCCCAGTGTTTTTTCTGAGATTGCTACGCGTATTGTTGCCCAATCTGGAGAGATCAGGCTGCGAATTCGCCCCGCACGGAATCAGAGTCGCCATAATACTGGGAATAATGATACCAGTAAGCATCCTTGAACGTATCTCCTTTCTGATAATCCCCGTTTATGGATTTTACAGCTTCGTCTCCTACAGTTAGCTCCGGCGCCGTAGGCCAACCAATTTCGAGTGCCTCGACAACGCAGGATCCCCCTCCTTACGCTTCGGTAGTAGCCCCTCGAACTCTCGTCGTTGACAACCCTGAGCCACCAATATCCGATCCTCGCCATGATGCTTTTTGTGACCGGTGCAAACACAAGATATACGGAATTCGCTACAAGTGTTCCACCTGCGAAGACTTCGACTATTGCTCTGTGTGCATTGGATTTGCGCCCCTGGAACATTCCCACCGCTTCGCAGCAATCATCAACCGTGAGATACGGTTATTCAGGCCCATGGATGAATGGCGTACGATAGAAGACAGCCGGGTATCTGGCGCTGAACTTGGGGCTGAACACGATGCAACGTGCGACATGTGCGGAGCATCACCCATAAGAGGTATACGGTTCAAGTGTGCTGTCTGCCCGGATTGGGATGCGTGTCAAACCTGCCTTGAGCGGTCTTTGGCAGTGCACCCCGAACATCCATTTATCAGGATGGCGGATAATACTGCACTCTTGTTGGTAAGTGCTTATATATAGCACCGGATTATGTACCTTGATCTACAATGATGGCCCACAGAGAACTACCCGCGAAGTAATTCCTGCACGTACTGGGCTTCGCTGCAGCGTTTGTCAGAAAGACATTTTTGGACCCGCATTTTACCAGGTTTGTTCATGAGTAGTCGTTTTAAACCCGGATCGTGCTGATCACACTGACCCGGTTAGTGCAAAAACCCGCGCTGCCGGCTTAACCACCTGTGTGTTCACTGCGAAGCTTCACCCCTGTCCCTTGCATGCACTCATCCTTTGCTGAAATGCCGGGTATAACCACGCTTCCCTACCAACACATACCCACTCTCCAACCTCAAGCGGTATAATATAATGTATAAAACAGACATTCCATCATCCCTACTCCTCGGAAGGAGTTACACAAAGTGCGTGTGCAGACTCCTAGGTCATGAGAAAAGGGATGTGTTCCCTTGTTTGGACCAAGCGTGTCAAGGTGGGTGATCCGGCGTCTAAGTGTTTTAGCCCCTTTCCGCCATCATAGTATCAAAGGTTATTAAACCTTCGTTACCAAAAGAATGCCCTACAACGCTACCGTGAGTGACGCACCTTGGTACTTGTCCTTTCCTCACAAACCGCGACCCATAGACGCCCGAGGAAGCGGCCATGTCTTTCAGACCAGCAGAAACATTGACCGTCATATACCAAGAAGAACCAAACGGAGAAAAGCACTACGCTTCAGTGGTCGCATCACCCAAGTATAAAGTATGATATACTATTTCTCAACTGTTTCCTGCCACATAGTTTCCGCCCTCCAGGATGTCCTTGATAGCGCTTGCGAGTGCTTCGAAGAATACCTCCCTCCAAACTGGAAATCTTGCACGGTTAACCTTCAGCATGAGATCAAAGCAGGGCAGTGGGCAGTGATCCACCCTGGAGTCTTCTCTAAGATGGCTACAGACGCCTTCCGGCTGGGGGAAATCAAGCTACGAATCCGCCAGGCTGAACCACAGAACACAATTAATCGCGGGCGAATCGACGATGGTGAGTTGCGAGACAGAAAACATTGGTTCTATTCCCTACTAGCGAATTTCCTCTGGGATTTTATTCATTCACCCACAATACCACAGTACTCGGCCCTAGTCGACCAGATCGTCACAACCCAAACAGTATTCCGCCAACCCCTCCTCCATATACAAGGACTCAAGCGCAGTCAAGCTCTCCTCCCCCCCTACTCATCCTCGAGAGAGCGGAATTACCTATAACGGACCTTCGCAATGATGCGGTCTGTGATCGGTGCAAGCATAATATATCCGGGGTTCGCTATCGCTGCAACACTTGCAACGACTTCGACTACTGTGCAGTATGCATTGGATTTGCGCCTATTGAACATGCCCATCGATTCGAAGTAATTATCAACGGCTGCACAAAGATTTTTAGGCCAATGGATGCACACCATGCCACAGGGCTCGAGCCCCAAAGCGGTGTGCGCTCACCACCACAAGTGCAACACGATGCGCGCTGCGATATTTGCGGGACTGGTCCTATTTTAGGCACAAGGTTCAAATGCGCTGTCTGCCCTGACTGGGATGCATGCGAAAAATGTCTTGAGCGCTCAGCCTCGTTGCATCCCAAACACATGTTTATTCGCGTGGTGGATCACAGCGTTCTTATGCCGGTGAGAGCTTAGGTGCCTGTATGCTCAGGAAAGCCGAGGCTGAATGTTTGGGCACAGAGAGACATGTACGCGGAAGACCTCAAGTATACCAAGATGTCTTGTGATGTTTGTAAGAACGATATTTTCGGCCCAGCCTTTTATCAGGTTCGTCGAGGGGCCCGGTTTGACTCCCTGATTGGAGCACTGACAGTCATTTGTTCAGTGCAAGGCGTTCTGGTGCCCAATCAAGTACCTGTGTGCCGATTGCGAGGCTTTACCGCTATCTCGGCCGTGCAAGCATCCGCTTGTAAAACGTCGTGTGTAAGTACATTCAAGAGCACTGCCTTTGAATGCGTTGGCTCGTTTGAATTGTTATCGAATGATCTATATAGGCGGCGAGTCGTGTGTACAGTATACAATGATGTAATGATCTGTTCAAGGTTACTTTGGGGGTATCTACTACAAAACAACCTCCCCAGTGATGTAGAACTATTGCAGAGGTCGACCGACTGGCTTCGGGTACTAGGCTATTCTCTGCAAGCCTCGGTCCTGCTATTACCAGTTGGAAATACTACGACCGAAATGTTTCTAACACATGAGTCTGCTGGCGAGTAGCTGGAAGATAGATTGTGCATATATGCGTTGTTTGTTGGAAGGGATAACTTGACATTCTTAATCGCTATCCTGGACATTGGACCTATGGAAGAACAGACAACACCAGAGTCGTTAGAGCTGTCTAAGAAGTAAATTCATCCAAGGTGGCTGATTGCTAACATATATACGACGTCTATTCCTCCCGCTCCCCCACCCTAGCTACCGCCTTCCTTTGTTGTGCTGCCTTTGAGGCTGAAGGCTCCTGAAGCGACGATGGCTTTGGACTTGGTCCTTTGCTCAACGAGCTAGTTGCCTGTGCCTTAGGTGAACGAATAGACGCTGAAAGATTCCAACCGGCTGGTCGTGAACCAGTTGGATCCCTACGAGTGTTAACTTGGGGAGCAGGCGTTTTGGGTTTCTGGAGCCGAGTAGAATGGGCATTGGAAAGCTGAGATTTATGTCGTGAGGCGTCAGGCTTGAGTTCGGCGTTTTTGCCCCTGCGCTCCGTGGACCGTATGGGGGCAAATTTCGCTGATGGTTCGTGAGTGGAGAGGCGACCCTCCCTAAACGCCCCCCTGCCTGAAGTTCGAAGGGATTTGACTTTCCTTGTCCCAATCCCGGGTCGTGATTTGTCCACGCGCCGCTTCTTGACGCCCATGCCTTTCTCCTTCCATCTGATCCCAACGTCCTCTGCTATATGACCTCGCACCAAGGCCTCTTGTTCTTGTCGGCGCCACATGCGCACACGTCGCATCTCCCGCCTGGCTAGACGGGCTATGGCGGCACCTTCACGTTCCGCGATTTGGATCTTCCAAGAAGATGTCCACTCGGTGCTTTTTTGGACAATTTTGGACAGTGTATCGCGAGTGGCTCGTATGAGGACTGGCCATGATGCATGATAGGCGGGAGGCTTGGGGTGGATTACGTAGTACCAATCTGTAGGATAGTTTGGCGAGGTTAGTATTCGAGGTAGGGCACTAAAAGATCAATCTAACCACGGATAATCCATTTCGTTTCGCCTGCTTCAGACTCGTCAAACGCGACTATTTTGCCTTCCGAATCCGCCTTCGCACCCCGTGTGACTATGAGCCTTATCGCCTCGAGAATCTTGCGCTTTAAACGAGTACGAACCACATCACTGGACAACGATAGCCATTAGTTTGACCCGACAAGGATAAATCAAGTAGGCTTGCCTCTTGTGAGTTTTCTTGATGGGTAGGATAAACACACTTGCAAACTTTGCTCGTTTCTTGTTCTTCAGAACAGGAAGATCTGATTCCTTTGGTGGACGAGGTCGGAGTTTCCCATTTGGCATGAACACGACCCCAAGGCGTTTGAGCATAACATTGGGATACACCTTGGCATCAAAGTACTCATTTCCAGCGGCCGGCGGCCGGAAAGACTTGTCACCGAAAACTGGGTGGGTAGGGTCGACAAGAGCACCTGGCTTGATGTGTTTGTGGTCCAGAATTGGCTTGATAGTTCCTCGCTTGGCCCCTTTGTACTAGCGTGGATACCCTTAGTGTGAGAAATAGTTCCCCCCGCTTGGACGACTTGTGATCACCTGGAGGGAGCGGAGGTGGGGAGCTGGAGGAAGAGACGAGAGTTCTGGAGTGTGTAGCCCAGCTAATTTTATGTGATTAGTAGCATTAGTTGATTTTAAGACAGCACCCTTTAGATTCAATTGACGAAAAGCATGAAGAAACATAAGTCTTTGACCAGGCAAGCAGATAAGATGACTGGATCTAACAGCCCAGCGCCTATTGGACCTCACGATCACGTGTGTGTATTTACGCGACATTGATCCCAGAGATTCAGATCGCGCGAACCCCAAAGTTATCATGCATCACCCGATAAACATTAGCTCCCATCCGCCACCATGCCCCAAGACTCACCCAAAGCCCGCCTGTGGTAAGCCCATCGCGCATATAGTCATTGCTCTTGTTTTGGTCACCAACCCTCGGCTCCAAAAATCAGGCTCGATGGCTGCTTCGATGGCTTCCACTTTGCGCACGCAAACGCTGTACGTCAGAGTCGGCAGTTTGGGGACTATGTCATTGTAGGAGTGCACTCGGATCGAGTTATCGAGAAGTATGTCTAGCGGTTTTGCATATAGCATACCATTTGGGTACTGAAAAAACGGTTGAAAAGAAACAAGGGACCCACACTATTTGACGAACGTGAAAGGCAAGCCGATTGTATGATATCAACCAGATCCCCCTCGCTAACGTTTGCGCAGGTATGATCTGATTCGTGGTTGCCGGTGGGTAGACGAAGTTGCGGAAGGCATGTGCTCGCCTACGCTTTCTGGATGCATGATCAACCTCCTGACACTAAAACATGAGGTTAGATGTACCGTATGTCACCGATATGGATTACATCGCCAAATACGACATCGGTTAGTCTCTGCTCATTGTCTTTGGCTCGGACCAGGGTTGACGTGCGTAGATTATGTGTGTCATGGCGATGACCCCGTATTGGTGAGTGATCTTGGTCCGATACTGGTACCAAACCAATTGTGTTGATCGGTTTTTCCAGGACGCTCATGGTAAGAATCCTGCCTCTCGTTATCTCTTTCACTTAGCTTACAACCATCTACAGGCAACGACTGTTACGAAAAGGCAAAGAAAGCAGGAAAGTACAAGGAATACCCCCGAACGTACGTTTCATCGTCGCCTCTCCCCTTCGTAATATAACCTACAGACACGGTTTAGGGATGGTATCTCAACGACATCCATCATCGATCGTATCGTTCTCCCCGAAACACGATTACTGGCGCCCGAGGAGGCCCTTTGGAAGCTCATCGATGAATTCGCTGCATCATGTACCACCCCGCCACCAATCCTCGATCTTTCAGATCCAAACAACAGGCACGATACCATTCCACGCGATCATGGACGAGATGTAGTATATATCGGAGGATCGTGGGATGTGTTTGGCGCCGCCCATGTAGAGTTACTACGTCGTGCGTCCAAGGTCCGCAAGAACGCGTACTTGATCGTGGGTGTGTGGGGTGAACAGGTACGTTGGAGGTGAGACGGGAGTCGGGGAAGCATTGACTTAGTAGTTATATTGGCAGGACGTCTGGGATGATTGTGGAGAGCGACCCTTGCTGGACACCCTAGAGCGTATCTTGGCTGTTTTACAGTGTCGAGTAAGTCCGATCTATTCAATTCAGAGAATAAATTAACCAAACTTTGCTCTAGTATACTTCTGCTGTCATCATCGAGGCGCCCGTGGAGCCAAATCCCGCATTTTTATCCGAAATTTCAGCCAAGTTTGTTGTTAATCCCGGAGAACGGTTCGCCATGCACAACGACATCCAGGTCAGTCACCTTTTCTGTGCCCTCCAATTATGTGCACCAATCAGACCAAAGGATGTACAGGTTCTCCCAGTTGCGGTGCCCAAGCTTCAGACCATCGCCGAATTGCGTGAGAGAATTCACGATCGGAAAGACCTTTACTCGGCACGTCAGAAGAAAAAGAGGGCGTCGTGAACATATGAGCGATGCTAAGCTTGTTCTACCTTGAGGTCTTTTTTTTGTGTATAGCAGTCTACCTAATGTCTGAATATGGTATTTGACCAGGCGGAGAGGAACTTGCAAGCTATATTTGATACTGTACAGTTTGTGGAGAATCCCACGCAAATCAAAGCAAAATCTACGCAGCGACACTATAGTACATTCAAGGGCAATCCCATCCCCAGACGAAATCCTCCGAGAGGTGTTGGGGGGTGTCGTATGTCTCTCCTTTCTTCTGTCCACAAACGCCACGCCCATATTTCTCTTGGAGTAACAAATCCACAACGTTGAGAGACGCGATCGTCTCGGTCTCCATTGTCGAAATAAACCTACGCTAATATCAGTCGGCTATCCCACGTTATCCAAATCAGACTTACGGTTCAAACGCATTGACGTAATAAAGACCTGGCGCGGGTTGAACAGACGGATAGGTAGTGGTGGGTGGTAACACGGGGTACGCGTCCCATTCCTTCCTAAACACCCAATCGACCGTCCCTGCTCCAAATACCTTTTCGAGCCAGTCATCGCTCACCCGAGTCTTGGAAAAGATCTTCACAATGCGCTTGGATTTTCCCTTGTGCTGGATAGTCTCGTGGTATGTCAAGCTGTTAAACTCGGGTTCGACGGCGCCGGTAGAAGTGGTAAGGATCGACTGTGGAACTTTGGTGCCAGGAGCAGCGTTGGGGAAGAAATAAGCCGCCTGGGGGTGCTCCGCCGTCGTAGATAGCAGTGTAACGTGGAGATGGACGTAATCCACTGGTGGAAAGGCCTTGTCCAAGTCGAGTCCAGGCGCGTCAATCTCGATTTTCGTGCTCTTGTACGGCGCAGCCAGAACCACCGCGTCGTACGTCTCCTCCCCGCTACCCTGGGTGTTGACATGCCATTTCCCGTTTTGTCCCTTTCGGAGGGACTGGACTGTCGTATCGAGTTTGACTTTAGCACCACTCTCCTTTACCCATCGTTCGAAAACCTGCCAGTTGCCGCCTGCGACGCTCTGAGCCCCGGTAGCAGCCATACTGACCATACCCTCTAGCGCGTGAATGTTATCGACGTTTTGACCATAGTTTACTCGGGTAGCCGCTTCGACGAGCTCGTGTGTAAAGAGATGGCTGACACCGTGAGAGGCAAGGTGGGCTGCAGCGGTAGCAGATGTAAGAGAAGTAAAGTTGAGCGAGGCGGAGATGTCGGCTATGGATCCGTGAGCCGCATGCGGCTTGTAGAGGTTCAAGTAGGTGTTGATCATGTCTTTTACGCTGTTTGTGTCGTGAGTTGAACTGATGTGAGGTGTAATAGAGGGGGGGGGGGGACATACAGAGACTGGACTTTTGTGGGAGAGTAATACCCATAACGCCAAAGAAGCTTGGCAGTCTGCCACCATTTCCACCACCCACCTCCACCCAGCTGCCAATCAATCAGTTACTGGCTGGAGGCAGTGTTTGATAATCAAACTCACCGTCAACACGAACTGCTGCCCATCCCAGATACCAGTCTCCTCATTTTCGTCGCCGTAATCAACAATCGGGAGGTTGTACTCTTTGACGGCACGGACAATGTTTTTGTTGGCCCCGACATAAATAGAAGCACCCAGTTCGACTGGCGCAAGTGTTTCGTCGCCATAAGGGGGAGTCGTAGTGCTGCCTAGATCGCAGTCTTAGCCAAGATAGTAAGTAAAAGACGCGTCGACTCACGGCCGCCGACGTAATCGCCCTTTTCGTAGATGGTCGCAGTGATGTTTTCGCCTAGCCTCGACCTGGCTTTTGATAACCAAAACGCGCTCGAGGAGCCCGCGGCACCTAATTAATATAAACAGTCATTCATCCGCGAGTTTACACTCCGACTCGACCAACCAGCTCCAATAATAGCTACTCTAAATCCGTGGCCATCGGACTTGTGTGCATGTGGGCTGTGGTGAATCGGGTGCTGGTCAGCCACAAGGACAGGTTCGAATCCTTCCACTCCAAGTGCCGTGGCTAAAGTCAAGGCTGCGGCGTTGTATGGGATACGCATGTCGAGGTGGTGGTTTGCGTGGAGAGAGCGGGCGCTATCTTATAGTATACTTACGTGTTCGATTGATCAGACTACTGGCCGGGTCTGTGCGGCAATCCTGGGCCGGCGGCTTGTCGCCGAATCGATGCATACATCCAGCCTTGGCGCCTCGATTAAAGCTAAATATTGGTGTATATAAACAGTGGTGAATATTGTAAAATGTTCGGGTATAGAGACATAGATTTTGGTGTCCGTGGCGGTCATTGGCGGTCATCAAGGAGAAAAATTACGGCTCATGAACTTAAGGCAGAGGTCAGCAACTCAACTAATAATCTCAACGACATTGGCTTACATGCCACGATACTGTAAAGACACCCTTATCCAAAGGCGCCAATGCGTTGAAGGCTGCCGGCGAGAGGTCTACACCGGGGTGAATACAATATCAAGTACGGTAGTGAGTATCGACCCACCAATGTCATTGTAGCCGCACGACGGGCAGCTATCCCTCATCCGTGCATAGACCTTCCGGTTCGACTCGGTGTTAATCAACTCGGCCCACTGCAACGCAAATTATTTAACAGAGCAATTTACTCCCGACAGGCTTTGGCCATACCTGGTCGCAGTTTCTCCCCCCTTGATACATAGCACTCGAAACAGCGAATATGGGATGGTCGTCGGTATCCCAGGATCCGCAGTTGCCGTGACCAGTGTGAAACCATGTCGCCTGCAACAAGAGATCAGCTTCTACGCCTCAAAAACCAGATTTCAAACGTACCCGACCAACATGTGTGACCCGTTTCTCGAGGTTGGACAACGTCGCATTGGCGACCGTTGGCTCGGAGCCGATGGGACTAGGGGTAGGTGCGCAGAAGACGCAAGACAATACCAAAGCAAACAAAGGAAGAAATAGACTAAACATTATTATGCGTTTAAAGTCGTCGGGTCGTAAGGTCGTAAGAGGGGGGTTGGTGGGCGCTGTTCGTCTTCAGAGGTATCTTAAATAGGCCGTCCCGAATAGCCAAGGCGCAAAACACCGCGCCGCCGACTCGGTCAAATGTATTGAAACATGTCTGGCACCAAGGAGCGGACATTTTTATCAGATGCTATCGTTGACAACTATGGCACTAGAGCGAGATGCCGACAAGAAGCGCCGCCGGATGTCCAACCCGATCAGTCAAATACGTCAGTCCCAAATCAGCGCCCGTCAACCACGTGATCGTGTCTATCCCTATTACAGGGACAGGATATATGCAGCCTTAGTTACCCTCTGTACCGCTATGCAGTGCTCAAAAATTTCCCGGCCCTCATCCGGGCCGCCGAGAACACCGTACAATTGCAGTGTTGACTCACAATGGTGGTATTTGGTTTAGAATGCCAATAAGAGTGGACGATGTTATTTGGATAAACGCCGCTCCAATAAGAAATAAGCGGCAACGCGTGACGCCATGATTCCCGGTCCAGACGACGCCAGCTTATTTCCCCGGCCGCACTGGAGCGTTGACGACGCACATGGCCCGCGGCGGAACAACAAATTCACATCCAATGTCTTGGCGCGATGCATAATTAGGGCAGGCAGTGTGAACGCGCATATAAGGCCGACCCTAGGTCTGACCCCACGCGTCTCTCCCTTCTGTGTTCAACTCTGAATCAACTCTCGTTCAAACACAGTCTTTTGTCTTGTTATCTGAAATGTATCGCTCGCTTGTTTACTTGCTCGCTTTTGCGGCTACGTTTGTTGCTGCTGTCCCCACCACGGAGGATACATCTGACTATGCGCCGGTTGGGTTGGAGAAGAGGATTACTCATAGTGGCAAGGTGCGCGCTCTCAGAGTTTGCGTAGCCTGCGTGCGTGCTGACTCTTACCGTTCTAAATAGGCCACTTGGTTCCATCCCAACCAAGGTGCGCATCCTTGCTCGAGGTCCACCCCGTGTCTAACACCTTTCTCTTCCGAGTACAGGCAACTGTGGGAAATGGAACAACGACAACGACATAATCGCCGCAGTCTCTTCCAAATACTACTTCGAGTCGGACCATTGTGACCAGGCAAGTTGGCAACAACCGTCACCCTATATGCGCCGAATCTCATGCCATCACAGTACATCAAAATCCAAGCCAACGGAAAGACCGTATACGCCAAAGTCCGAGACCGGTGCCCACCATGTGCAACCAACGACCTAGGTACCTCCTTTCAACCTTTCTCTTCCCCAACTTCCACGTACACGCTCAGCCCTCAGGGGTCCGAGAATAACCTTTCCGAACCTTCCCACCATCCATCCCCAATTGCACACACCACGCATACATTCCCTAGTCCGTCCCTGACCGCCGATTGATTGCTAACCAATACAAAAACCCCGCTCCGGCAGACCTGTCTCCGGCAGCATTCAAACAACTCGGCGTGCCGCTCAGCAAGGGCGTACAAAAAGTTACATGGAATGTGAGTCCTGAGCTGTTGTTCAAAAGTTGTCGTGTGTTGATTTTTGGGTGTGGGTGTAGTTTACGAACAAACAGTGGCGTCCACGCGATTTGGGCGAGAGGTCCGAGTCCGAGTCCGAGTCGGAAGAATCCCTTGAGTAGTCTCGGAACCGTTTTCGCGCCTCCAATTGTATACCCAGCTTTCCAACCTTGTTCGCTACGCGACCATGTGCTTTTTTTTTTACCCCTTGGGCTTTTCCTTTTTTCTTCTGGGATTGTCTCTGCTATACTTTCTTTGCTCGGCCCGCAGAGCTTCAGCCAGGGCGACAACTTGATACCAGCCTACTAGCTAGGCAACCGTGTCCTTTTACCACCTCCTTCCTTTTGTCCATATTTGCCTTTTTTACTTCCCTCGACTGGGAGTTCACCTTGGGTTTTATTGTTGTCTGTAGCTCCGGTGTCGATGTAGCATAACCAGACCTCGGGAGGTTCAGATGTATGATTTGCATTGGTCAATAAACATACATGGTGAATTAGAGAAAGCGCAAACGTTGTCGTACAAGTACAATTGATTTCAGACCAACGTTCAAGAACTGATAAAGTTAACTCGCCTCCCCTACTCGCCTCGACTGAAGATGGGCTGCCCGTACCACTCTTCCACGGCGCGCTCCACAACCGGCCGCACGACCTTGCGGCTCGCCTTGGTATACCACTGGTCCCAGATCATTCGTCGCTCGCCACCCAAATCGCCACTCTTCCACTCGGTCACGTTCAGCTCTGGCGCAGTCTCGATCACTGCCGAAACTGTTGCAAATAGCGAGTTTGCCTCGGCGCGGGAGAGTCGACGGCCATCTTGTACGACTAGTGCAATTTCGCGGCGCTTGCGCCCCTTTGCAGGCTCCTCGTCCTCGTCTTCGTCCTCATCATCGTCTTCGTCCCACATTTCGTCGCCCACGCCACCCTCGCGATAACTCGTAAGCGCGAGACTGATGTCTGCCAAAATCTCCTTGGTTCATGCTTTTTCGACCTCGAACCAGGCAGCGGGGGTATTATTACCGACTCGGGAAATTTGAGAGCGCATAGATGCGGGGATGGACGCAATTCCAAAGTGAAGCACCGGCGCAGATGTGTTGGGTGCGGGAATGCTTTGAATAAAAGTTAGACGGATCAAAAAGCGACACAGAGGAACTTACATGTCGCCCTTCCAGTCTCGGCGCAAGAGGTCTCTCACACCCAAGTGCTTGAGATTCCTCTTGGCAGTTCCAAGTTCCTTATCCAATCTATGTAAATGCAATCAATCAGAATTCGTCCACTCCGCGCTTGGCTCGCTCACCTGTCCATCACTTCCTCTCGGCTCTCGCTTCCCCCACAAAACGAGCTCCAGCGCCACACTGCTTGCGGAACCGGCCACGCGATTTACATTTGACTCATTCTCATTGGCGCAGGATCAGTGGATTCGAGGATTTATTTTACGTGCCCAGGAAGGTCTCGACTCTGTCGGAGAGTGCTGTACCGCAACCTGGACTTGAAACTACTGGTGTCCCTGGACGGTTTGATATTGGAAGTTGACCCCTCGTTTTCGTTCATCATTTTGCACCGTAAAGGCGAAGGAAACTCTTTTCGGGGGGCCATGTACGTACCCAACAGAGACATTCGCCGTTTGTTTATTCCGGATATCTTGTTCCAAATTAAAGTTGTGTATCATAGATTGTTCGTTCGCTGAGCTTCATTAAAGTCATTAGCTTGTCGTTTGTTCCAAAAAATCTTACCTCTATACATCATGTACATATTCTTTCAGCGACACTGAATGTTAAGACTGACGGAAGACTGGACGTTTCGAAGAACGAACGAAAGCCAACGGGAAAGGGGCAGCTTGCAGCTAACGTGAAACCACCTCTCGCTTTGTGAAGGACGATGAACACACAAAAAGTTGCATCCAACACGGTGGAAATCCATTCATGGATACGTCGCGGAAAACAAGCCTACAGCAAGGAAGGTAGATAGATAATGAAGGAGAACTACGACATCAACACGAGGTCCATTGACAATATAGAAGTTCGGTTACCGTCCATGACACCGTTGCTGTCTCAGTTCACCCCCACTTACTTCGTTGCCGAAAGTTCAGCGTAGCTCAGGTATCACTCACAAGCCCTTGAACAAGATCAACAACGTGTAAAGTTCATTCGAAACAAAGGTAACGAGTAGCAACAAGGATCTGGGTTTTTACACGATTTGAGAAAGCAGTCTGACGAGCGCGAAGCGGGGAGCGGTAAGGCAGAGGGAGATAAGGGGGAAGTGGAGGGTAGGAATTATGATAGTACAACAGATACGCATAGGAAGTGGAGGGTAGGAATCACGATAGTACAACAAATACGCAGAGTAAGATGGCGGCTGTCCATTCACAACGACACGCAGATACAACGTCATCCAGCATCTAGACGTAAAGAGGGGAGTCATGGGAAATAAGTACTAGAACAGACGGTAGAAGGGGGAGAATCATACCAAGCGAGCCCCTTCACCAAGTCAAGACATCCACCAACGTCGACAGCCAACCGAAGAAATCCACGTTACTGAAACGAGAGAAAGAGACGAGACGAAGTCGAAGGACCAAGACGAAGCGTGCAGGATTGCTGAAGAACTAGAGCATTCAAACGGTTTGTTAGCCATGGTACGAAAGGATAAGGAAAGGGACTCAACCTTTTCGCAGCGGATCCAGTGGAACAAAACACGCATCCAAGCGTCAACGACAAAAGAGAGAGGGAGAGGGGGGGAGAGAGAGACGAGAGACGAGACGATGGAGAAAGGACAGTGAGGTGAAGGGGAGAAAAGAAAAAAAAAAACGGTCAGTTCGAGTTTAGGCTGGCACGTCGGAGAAAGTAAGGCGGTTGAAGTCGGCATTGGGGTAACGCTTCTTGATCTGTTCGACCACAAAGTGGGCAGGCGTGCCGAAGGTGACATGGCTTGACATGCCTCTCGGCATGCCCGAGTGAAGGAAGGCGACCATCTTGCCCTCGGCATTGAAGATGCAGGCGCCCGAATCGCCCTTTTTGGAGAAGTTTTCTTTGGCGTAATTGAAGACCGCCACCTCCCAGGACGAGCCCGGCAAGTCGCTGGCCACGTAGGCCTCGTACTCCGAATAGCGTCCGAAAGTCAGGTCACTCGTCTGGCCGTCTTTGGCGACGATGAAGCACGGGTTGCCGAGCTCGTCGCGGAAGTAGGGCTTCTTCATGCCTTCGGCGTCGACGCAGCCCCGGATGCGGAAGAGATGGTCAGCCGGGTATTCGAAGGAGTGAGGGTTGGCTTCGTTGGGGTAGAAGAATTTGGTGATATCGACCGGGTCGAATTTTCCACCTGAAGAATGAGTAATAGGACATGTTAACAATACGAAGAGTAATGAATGAAAACTGGAAAAAAAACGCACCGAGATATACACAATTTCCTTTAAATTCCTTCTCCCACTTGGCCTTGTCGAGCTGGAGCACGGCGCCATCCCAGGTGTAGCGGCGAGTGTCGACGTCGTTTTGGATCTTCGGAGCCCATTCGAGCCATCCGATAGCGCGGTTGTCGATTTCGCTCCACGTAGATTTCAGGAGCCTGAGGAAATCGTCCAAGATGTCAATATCCTCCCTCAAGGTCTTCAACTCGGCCTCCTTGAGATCCTTGGCCCTCACACTGGTGAAATTATCCTTCTCGATCTGCTCAGCTACGAGGGTCACCTGGCCAATCTTCCTCGCGATAAAAGCACGCGTCTCCTCCATCAACCTCTCGAAACGACGAAGACCACAGTTTCGAATCCACTGCTTGCGAGCACCGGGGCGTCCGAGGTCGTAGTCAGTCGTCGTGGTTTGCGAGACTACGTGCTTGTTTGTAAAGGCGAGTACCCTATCGCTCTTGTTTCCTCCCTTGTCTTTCCCCTCGTGGAAGAAGATGCCGAGCGTTCCCTGTCCGTCCTTTTCATGCATAGTTTGAGGTGCGAGAGGAACGCTCAATACAGCGGTAAGAGCACGACGGATGAAAGCAGAAGGGTCGGTGTCATCCACCACTTGCATCATTCCCGGACCAAGGACGAAGGGCTCAGCAGCGCCTTCGATCCAGTGTACGGCAGCATCCTTGACCTTGTGCTCCTCGAGGATGGCGAGAATAGACGAGTTAGCATCTCTGCATGACTCCTCGGCCGTGGTACCGAGGAAGACCGAGATCCAGATGACGATGTGCTCGTCAAAGACAGGCTTGTCATTCGCGTCGGGAATGGAGAAGCGGACGGGAACCATCGTGGAGACGTGAATGTCGCGTTCCTTTTCCTCCAGGAGGTTTACGATGGCGGGGCCAACCTCCTGCCTCCACATGTCGGGAGTGAGGATGGGGTGGGAAGCGCTATGAGCAGTTCTATCGGGAATGGCAATGTGTTGGTCTTCAGCAGGGGGAAGGACGAAGGGACGCGTCCGGACGTCAGAGCGCTGCAAGAGGTGGGGATGCTCCTCGGAAACGCCCTTGTAGAAGAAAGCCTTCTCGAAGGGCGAGGCCAAGTCTGGGTCGACGGCGGTGGTGTCGGAAGACAGGGAGAAGGCAGTCATATCGCTCGCCGCCGAGATTGGGGACGAAGGAGGACTTTGATGGAAGGTCACATGGGTCTGCAGGGACTTGACGTGGGAGACCGTAAGCCTTGAAGACGAAAATGGGTGAGCGTCGCTGCAGAATGAAAGTACAAAAGAAACTAAGAAACTCACAGTCAAAGTGTCTTTTGACTTTCTGAACGGCTAAGATTGTGCTTTCGACCTCATTGTGAGCGTCTACAGGCGTAACGATAAGAAAAGGGGGTAGGCATGCACACGAACGAAAAGATACTCGCCAGGGCCTAGGAAACCGAGGTTTTCAAGTTCGTTGTCGCTGAGATTAACGATGACTGTCCAAGAAAAACACGCGTAAGTGAACGAATGAAGGAGAGAAAAAACTGGCAGCACTGACGCTGTGTTTTGTCGGTGGCCATAGCAGTATGAAACAGTTGTTTGTTCGCAGAAAGGATTTTCAACGCAGAGTGGAGAGTGGTTTGTAGGATGAAGAGAGTTGGGGAAGTCAGTTGCACGGCCTTATATGCTACGACGCAAGATACGCACACGTCTGTCTGGCTCCATGTCGCCTTTTCCTTATCTCCTACCTGCTTGCGTCTCGTCTTTCCTGCGTGTCTTCTGATCAGTCCGGCGACCAAGTTTTTGGGGGTCTCACCCTGATTTAACATTAGACACGTTAGGCACGCCCACTTTGTGGGCGATAGAATGTGGTCAAGCTTTGATCACTTTGTGGTCTAGTGCACGTGACTCAACCAAGTCGACTCAGCTTTACCTTGCTCAGGCAAGGTTCTACACGGCGGAAAATGTCACAATAGACTTCCCCCGCTTCTGTGTACAAATATTGACACGTATGCACCGCAGTCTGGGTTTGTTTGTGTCTGGGGTTCTTTTTTGAAATAACTTCACTGCCACCTCCACCACGCCCACCACGCCACCCACGCCACCACCTCGACATGACCCAACGAATAAATGTGATTAGGGCAAGTAGGCACACCCAGAGGTACAATCTATTCGGAAAATTATTAAATAAAAAATAGAAAATACCCGGGTACTCGAAGCCATGGTTACGCTACTCCACCACGCTGTCCAGGAGACCCCCCGGCTTATCACCAGGGTTCACATAAGCCGTTACGAGCTGCTCCTTCTTGGTGAGTGGCTGCTTCTTGATTGTGTCGTTGGCGGGGCAAATGAATAGCTGTCGACCCTCTTTGGCAGTGCCGAGTCACGGCAGCTTCGTTCCACCGGTTACAGACGACATAACGGGGGGTCACTAACGACACGTTCCGCCAAGGATCGCGCTGGAAATTGAGGGGCTCGCACGATGGGTTTGTCAACACCAGGCTCTTTACCATCACAACCTGATCGGGCTCGACCTGGCCTTGACGAAGGTTGGTTAAAAAAGTGCGCCATTTTTCGTCCGTTACTCACACTTGTTGCCAAAACATCACGACCGTTGTGAAATGGGGGAATATACCGAGACCCAACTTCACCTCTGGCCGATCCGCCAATCCTCGTGGAACAACGTAGCCGATGGACCTTCTCTGACTGATGGGAATTGATGTCCGTTCCCGTAGATTACAACGTTGACTCCACCATAATCCGCAGTCACAGCAAGCGGGTCGTGCGCCATCCTATCAATCTGGATGTGCCTCGATAATTGACCCAAAATTCTTTGGGCAACATCGAACACTAGTCGATGATGAGGTACCGTACATCCCTCCATATTCTTGCGAGCTTCACTTCTACGCTGTCGCCCAGGGTAGTCTTGCCTTGAATAAGCAATGCGGCAATGCCTGGCGCCCAATCCGTTAGCTAACCTCCAGACTGGCTAGCAGATGCTACACGCACTAGTATAGGCAGCCTTGATCAGCATACCGACTACGCCCCGCCGTTCGAATTCTCCCGTAATCGTCTGGATGACCTTCGACTTTCCCGTTCCTCCCTCGCTGACCAGCAACATCAGCAACTGCGGAGGTAGCGGGGTACCAGTGCGGATTGCTTCAAGCGTTGGCGCGAGATGCCCCCGTACAATATTGAACGCTCGGAGTTGTTCAGGAAACAAGTCGCTGACTGCGGCTGGGTCTAGAGCATGCTGAGTGAGC